>APFE030673546.1:8438-67122 GCA_000404065.3 Pinus taeda | reverse complement strand
AGACTATAATACTCACCAAGGTGTCTAAACTATAAGTTAAACTTCAATCCTTAAAATTTTCCCTATTAATAAGATATATACTAAAGCTAAAAAAATAGTTCATTGACCTTAGCATGTATGAAACAACATATACTGTAAACATTAAAGAATATTCTTACAATATCCATGATACATGCATGAAAGTGTGTTGGCTCTAAGAGTTTCTAATAATTAGGTGAAAGTTCCAAGTACACAATACAATGATATAACACTAGCTCCAATAGTGGAGCATGAAACTACCACTTCTCCAAAGAATGATATTCACTCCTATGCTAAGCTAGAGAAGCCAAGGCTCCCAATTCTAAGTTCCAAGCCCTTTGATTGAGTTATGAAGGTTTATTTATAACAAATGAGGTGGCCTTTTAGTTCCCCTTATGACCTTTGAGCTTCCTCATGACTCATAAGCTTATTTTGTTCTTATTCTACCTAATGACTCTTCATAATCCCTATGTGACTCTTGGACTTCCACTTCCACTTACATTTCTTATTATTTTTGAAATAAAAAAAATACATAAGCCAAAAATGTGGCTAGAGCCTAATAAGACAAAAATAATACATCATGCTTGAGCTTGAGGAAATTGTAGCTTAAAAACCTCTACATGTAGTTTTGATGTGAAATATTGGTACCAAGCCTTCTACTCTGCTGCTACGTTTTCAACCTTTAATAGAAGATATGTATTATATCTAACTCTTCCCTCCATTACATCTAGATAAATTGTTTTGGAACTAGTTTGAATATTGTTGCACAATAAGAATAACTTCATATTCAACTTGGAAGGTCCAACTACAAATTGCAGAACATTGCCTTTTGTGATATATAAATCTTCCTTAGTGGTCACCTATCTCAAGTTTATTAAGAATTCTTCGATCTCCTTCCTGAAAACATTTCACCCCTTTTCTTTTGTGAGTGGTCCAACGGTTGTATGTTGTGTAATCATACCAAGGATTCCAATCCATGATACAATCACGAGTAGGAAGATATGGTGTTGGAAACATAAGTGTTGCCATGTTTATTACCCTATATAAGCATTCTGACCTCAACTCCGTTTAACTCAACATTTTTCCTTGTCTTCCTAACCAACTCTGACGATGCATCTCTATACTTAGTGCCCCATTCTTGGATTTCATCAATGTATGCATAAGTTGTATTAAAAAATTTCACATTCCCCCTTGACCACTTTTGCATTGCATGCAAGGGCACTATCACCTTTTTAAGGGTGATCATTTCCTCATATAATTGTTGCATAGTGTCTCCGAATGACTAAATTTTGTCAAATATTATTGTTGTAGCTCCTTCATGTTATATTTAGAGGAAGACAACCTTTGATTCTTAGCAAGGAAGCCAACTCCTTTGCTAATTGCTGATTTTATTTCATAAATATATCAATGTTTACTTTCATAAATTCTGCAAAGGCTACATTTTCTCTGCAACTATTCTTGGATTATTCCTAGTATTTGGCATAATTACCCACTGTGTGTGGATAGAAATAAGATGAACAAGTTCAATTGGGAAATACTTTCGTGTTTCCTTCACTATTATATTCTTTAAACTGATTGAAGGTAAGATTGGAAATAGCCATGACCAAGTGATCTTGTGGATAAGAGATTCCCATCTCATTGAATGGGATGTGTCCACTAGTAATAGGAGGTGGAGGGCGATAAATGGTTTGTTCTGCAATAGGCACAATGTCTCCCTCTTGGTCATCCTCTTCCTCTTCAACATCTATGTCCTGGGCCTATATTTCTTCTTCTATTTCTATTGTAAGCTATTCATCCCACTTCCTCCTGCTTTCTTATTCTTCTAGCTGCTTTGGTAATATTTCCTCCTTTTATTTCTTTCTAATTTATTCTTCTTCATTCTTAGCTCTTCTTGTATTTTTTGCATGTCTTCCCTTTCCTTATTTTCATGTTCTTCTTTCTTCTTCTACTCCACATGTTTTTATTCTTCTTCCCACTGATTCTTCATTGATTCCTTAAACTCCCTTCTTCTCATTTATGCTTTAATGGCCCCTATAGAAATAGTAGGATCAATTTGAAATTCTGGCTCCTCTTTGCTTCAAGATTGTGAAAAAAATTCGTGTTGGGCTTGGAAATGCTAACTAGAGTGGGCACTTCCAGCTGATTCCCTTCTCGATCAACATATTACTTGTGAGTCGTATTAAAAAAGATTGCCTCATATCCTGGTGCATGTGCTCGGGAAGAATTGTACTAATTCTTTATCTTTTCTTTTTCGTAATGATAATAAGAACTATATGGGTAGGATAAATGTAACTTGGCATAATGGTTTTTACACATGCCTCTAGGATAATATCTGTGAAAACCCGTCTCACCCAAATTAAGGAAAAAAAATTACCCAGCTTCTATGTTTGCAACCTTCAATCTCTTAAGCTCATAAGAACCCACTTGCAGAGGAAAGGGAGGCCAAGGTTCCTTCTTCTTCTTTTACAAAAAACTAAGATAGACTTTTGCTAAGTTGGTATTCGACCTCCTACATGACCACTTTGTCAGTCACATACCTTGGCATGAGATGTGGAGACCTCTGAGAACCGAACACTCTAAGGAACATGCCTTGAGGTGAAGCAAACCAATCTACAACCTCTGCAAATTCTCTTCTTACCTCACAGGGAATGCAAGGGGATTCTACTTTAAAGATCATCTGATATAATGCAATGAAGAAGTGCTAAACAAGATTTTCATAAAATCCTCTATAACTATATTAAGAAAATAATATACAAAGAATGTTGATAGGGATTTACCTTAGAGTCCACTTCCAGCCTAGACCTAGGAACACATGGCGGTATAAAATAAAATCTAGTAAGTAGGCTGACATTAGAATTGTAGTCGATTTCATTGTGGTGGTTCTTTCACCTTGATCACATTAACCTTTGGCTGCTAGGCCAACAAATTTACCCAATTGAATACTTTTCCTTCTATGAAAAGTGGATAAAGCATGAAGGTCCAACCTTCACCACAAAACTCAGTGTTATTTTGCCCATATATCCTACAACACATAGCCATCAGATACTGATAAACCTTCTTGAGAGACTTACTCCTGTAGATACCATCTACCTTCTAACAAAACTTAGTTGGTTCCTACCACCATGACTTAATCACTTCTTTCATATTCATATAACTCAAAGCTACATAAACTATGATTTGAAATGTTCTTCAAGATTTTCCAACTTGTAATAAGAGTGAAAGTCATGCAGATAGTAAGAGGCAAGTTTCTGCCCACTAACACTGTTAAGCACCATGTTCTTGGTGTGTAACTATCCCTCCCACATTTACCCACTTTCACAGGCTTGCCAGGGTAAACATGAGTTGAGGGCTACTATGAATGACCCCACCTCCTAGCTTCATTATGGAAGTGGAGTTGACACACTAAAACTTTACTAACCTCCCTTAGGAGCTACAGGACCCTGAGGAGCTAAACAACCACTACAGGTGACCAAACTCTGAGATAACTTTCTCTTTTAGTGATCTGGGCTCCCAGTCACTTGCATAACAAGGAAAGCTAATGACTGTGACACGCCAGTCACATGGATACCCATATCTCCTAGCAATTGTAGTCTAGATTTTCCAGTTTTAAGCATGTGACCCTGGATTCTGAGCCACTTTTTTAGGGCTAGTCTCTAGAGCACTGCCCATAACTTGATAAGACTTTCTAGAAAAATGAATGACACATGGAAAAATCCATTAATATAAAACTTGATCAATAACTTAACCTAATTAGGCCTAACCTTTACTTTCATTTTGTCAAACATATAGTGAACATGAAATCTATAGGTCATGAATGCATATCTGAACATGGAGATCTGATACTTATACGAGAATCATAAAGAAGGTCCAATGCCTTCTCAAAATAACTGCAATATCATCTATTAGGTCATGCATTCAATAACCATTCATTTACCATTCAAAACATGATAAGATCCATAAATGGAATCTATCATAAAACCATGCTTATAACCAACATATAACTAGAATAATAACACTGATAGAACAACCACCAAAACCACATCATAACAAGTACATTTACTCATAAAATATAAGAGGAAAAGAGATCTTATTAACATATGCCAAAGCCAACCAAATCAGGACTTCCACATACCACCCAACCATAGTTTTGGCTGAACCAAATCTTTCTTTCAGCCAATCACCCCCATGCCATATTCCAAGCATGAATGTGGAATGTTATGGGATAAATTAAGACATAAAAAACCAAGGGAATCTAGAGGTTAAACCACCTCCACCCTCACACTATCGTGATCTCACCTAAACTGATCCTGAGATCATAAAACCAAACTAAGATTGGATGCCTTAGAATCACTTCACCATCCCTTCAAGAATTTTCCTGTCTCCACCCACATGTTGAGGCTTCCTAGAGAAAACCATCTCCACCACCAAACCTTGGGATTTTCTAGAGACCACCTCACCTGGATCCAAAACCCTCCAGAAATCCAAAACTCAAATAAGAGTGTATCCCATCACACCATGGATATTCAAAAATGGAAAGGCAAGGCTGGAACCACTGTCAAACTAGGAAAAACCCATGGCAATGACAAAAAATAAACCAAATACACAAATGCATGCACCATGCATTCACACTTTGTCTAGGAAATCACACACAAAAGTTGTTACCTATAAGTACTCCTACTAAAGATATTTGATCCAATCCTTGGTTATCCTTTTCTTTCCTTGTCCTTCCTTTACTTTCCTTTGCTTTCTCCTCTTGGTTCTCTTTCTCTCTTTGAAGTCAATTCCAAAGGAAAACTGACAAAAGGCCTCAAGTTGATGTTATGATGCCTCTAATTTATTTATTTTCTCTATTTTCCTTCAATTTCCTTCTCATGAAAACCCGTGACCTTTCATCTCCTTTTTCTTCTTTTTTTCTTTATTTTCATAAATAAATGCCAATAATTTCCACTCTGCCTTTCCAAAGCCTTTCCCAATGCCTTTGCCAATTTCCTTAGCCATAATAAACATCAAGTGGTTCCCACTAGGATGTTTTACCTAACATTCAAATTGGAATACATGTCCCATGACCTTGGTCTTAGTTTGCCTTTATTGACTTTAATACATGAAACTTTAACCTGGTTCTGTTACATCTTGTCTTGACCCTGTAGTATCCATTTGATTGCATCATCACACAATAAAACATGATACCTGCAAGTAACTTTATGGAACCTTGATTTCTTGACATTTTTATGAACTTCCATATCTTCTAGATCCTTCAGGAACTCCTTCATATTGAAGGCATATTTGATGGTAAAACATGTAACAATAGAAGATTTATCAACAAAAATTTGAGTGTTTGTCATGATGGGCACTACTGTCAAAGTACTGTTCAGGACATCCTCAATACTACTATTTATAACCTCCTTTGGTGGTCCTTTTTTGGTAGTTGTAGGCATGGTTCAGAGGATGATGAAACACTGATATGATCTATATATGCAGTACCTGGTGAAAAATATGCACTCATGGCAACAATAAGTCTTTTCCACAAAATAGTAGTTAATCTATCAATTAATCACAAGCATAAGATAGCCAATGAGAGGGGAAATTAACCAATTCTTGAGCACATGAGAGGAAAAATGACTCACTAGTCACTAGAAATGTTCACTACACAGTGATTGGATATAGGATTGTGTAGTCTGAGTCAACAAGAGAGAGAGACTATGGTCTCTGACTGCACAATGCATAGTTCCTAAGAGAGGGAGGCTCCTTCAGTGTGTAGGTTACATTGACAGTGGGTAAGGAGGGGCTTCAAAATTGGCTGAGAATGTGTAGTGCACAACTAGGGCCAATTATTGTGCAGTTGAAAATCACAGTGGGTAGGAGGGATCCATCTTTCGACTGGAATTGTGTAATGTGAAATTGAAGAGAGAGGGAGGCTCTTGGAATTGCAATTTTTTTTTTTTTTTCTAACATGAGGTAGAGCTCGAGATCTGCAAACTGAAGGGAGAAAGGTGAAGAAAGCATGTGGATCAACTCAAGATTCAACCAAGTAGGCATTCAGATTGAGTGAGAAGGATAATGAGAGTAAGAAGACAAGCATGCATTGGCATACTCAACAACAATGATTACTAGCATATGAACAGACATGGAATGCAAAGCAACACTAGAAAAGAAGCATGAAAAGGTAAAATTACACCTGCATAAGCTAATAATAGCAAAGTGACACTTGTTATGTGAAAATCAGGAAAAAGTGATGCTTACAAAAAGTGAAAGAAAAAGCAACAAAAAGTGACAGTTAGGAAACTTACTCGGAAAGGCAACACAATTGAAACTAAAATCTCCTTGTGCTCATGAGAATAGACAAATCTCCAAATATGAGTGTGAGAATGATCTCAATAATGGCTTGTTATATAGGTGAGCACTCATAAGGTTATGGTTAGGATTTTGAGCATGCATGCCTAAAATCAAGGAACTAAACTTAGTGAGTTAACACAAGTAAAGATAACAACCTAAAAAAGTGTGCCCTAATACCATCTATAAGTGCGCATGGGATATCATTGGGAAGTGCACACTTCCTATTTTCAAGGAATGCATAGTTGTTTGTCTCTGAGAACTATGTAATTCATAGGCACAAGAGACTACATAGTTGGTTGTCTCAATGAAGTGTGCAATTCATTGCCACAAGGGAATGCATAGTTTTCTTCCACAAGGAGTTGCACAGTTGATTTCCACAAGGAACTGCAAAATCCATCAGATCAAGTCTTGCAATCAGTGTTATCAAGGCATGCCTAATATTATCTTCATAAAGTGTGCATTGTCTATCTTTAGAAGTTGAACAATTATTGTCAACAAGGATTGACTATGATCATGAAGTGCCCAATAGTTGTTAAAGGGAATGCATAGTTATGATTTCACAAGCTAGGCATGAAGGAGTGAGAGATTACGACACTTAGGACTCCAAAAAGAAAAATTGACACTCAAGAAAATAAGACTGGGGGTGTTCTTGGTATCCTTAAGCGACAGTTCTCATGACCGAAGGGATGCTCCAAAATCAAAGTATAGGAAAAAATTTGGAGCGGGTTGTAGTAGCTATAACACTTGGCGACACAATGGAAGAACTCCCACTTCTCTATGGTCTAACTTTGCACACTGAGTCTAGATTTCAGGAAGTATTGCTTCAACCCATAGATCATTTTAGTTTCTTTACTTAGCTCGATTATAGATATAGTATCTTCCATCCCTTTCGTCAGCTTAACACACTCATAGAACTAATCCAAATTCAATTGTTTTGATTGGGGGTTAGGACTATGTAAAAACATGAGTATGAGATGTCAGAGTTTTAATATCAACTTTGGTGTTGCTTCGTTGCTAGTAAGACTATTTAGTACCCTAGTTGAGTCACTTCAAGGAATCACAAGCATTGTTTCACTACCAACGAGCTTGTTCAATACCCCGATAAAGTTTTTTGCTTCACCTCTCTACACACGAATACTTTCTCTTCTTTCACTCATTGTTTATTTTATAGCTTTACGCTCATAGAATTTTATTTGTTTTTTATATTTCCACAAGCGGAAGAGAGATCCTTAATTATTTAACAAGAAAGAGAGGTTTTACTTGTTTTATAGTGACTCTTAAGTATATACCTAAGAACTAAGTTAACTCGCTTAAGTTTCCTCCTTTCCCTTCTCTACTCAACTGAGTTAAGATGTTAAAACCAACAAAATATAAAAGTCCAACCCAAGGAAGAAGATCCTATTATATATACAGGCATCGTAGATCTACTAAGGATTTCATGGGGAAAGAAACATATTTTCTGCCTAATCATCATGGACTATTAAGGACATGATGCCCAAACAAAGAAGGGGATTGACAGTATAGTTTTACATTGTCCTGTTGAACTTTTCTGCACTTCTTAAATCTAAACAAAACAAATTTCACACATGAATTATTATAAATAGACTAAACATCAGGGAAAATTTTAAGAACCCCCCCTAAATTTATATGTATAATAAACAGGCGAATCTCCATGGTATATAGGAAAAATTGAAGGTGATTTTATCAATAATATAATATGTATATATAATTTTTTGGCGAATCTCTCGCCAGGCATGGCAAACATTTTACTCAATTATAAAATCTTGTAAGATCTTGGCGAGTCTTTCACTAAATAATAAAACTTTGTAAAGTCCTAGTGAATCTTAGCATTGTGAACTCTTAGAGAATTTTTTGAAAAAGTATAAAACCATATATGACAAGAGCCACATGGTGGCAATACCACTATTTTTTCTTCACATTTCCACGACATGGAACTTGTTTATAAAATTATAAAAAAGCCAACCAAGTCCCTTATAATATGCAGGTAAGCTTATAACAGAGTCTGACACCTCTACTATGCTTGTCTTCATTCAAGTGTCATAGTTGCTATACTTGAGACTGTGAATCACAACTCTCTCAAAACTCAACTCTATAGTGTAATTAAAACCTTTGGAAACTGAATCTGACAACTATATAAAAAGAATTAGTGAAATAGAAGCTTTTGTGAATGAGCCCACTAACTATCACTGCTAAAAAATCAATCTAGACTATGAAGTCTTCCATCTTGATCACAATCATGCTCATGATCAAGGAAGTGCGACCACCTGGCCTAACATAATGGCCATCATAGCTTCCAGTAATCAACAACCACCTTGCAAGGACATCCTAGCTCATGTCTCATGAATTTTATTCATCAATCTTAACTGATATAAATCTTATAAAGATAATATTAGAAATCCTCCTCCAGATTTCACTGTTAATACAAGGGTAAAAGGAAATTTTCTAGCTCAAGGCACTAGAAAATACCAACTTGGTATTTGTGACCGCTTTGTGGGGATGCACCATCCCTGCCTCGTTGGGTTTCCTGCCTTGTAACATAGTTCAAGGATCACAAGACTTTCCAATATTCCTACTCCATTAGACACACTTTATATGCTATACATAGTCAATGGAAAAGAAACATTATAGAACACACAATTTCACAGAAGGAAGAAAAATCTTAGCCAGTTCAATATCAAAATCTTAACCATTGATTAATAAAGAATAACAAGTAGTGTAATGAATTGTTCCGAGTTATTTATTTACAAGTTGTAAAGAATATAGTGGAATGAAAAATATTACTTAGGCAACCCTTCAATATTTTCTACTAATATGTCTGTGCATGTACATATGACATTAAGAGCATTGTTGAATACAAAGTTTCCTTTTCTCTTGCCTCCATTTTGAAAAATTAGTGTGAAATCAGTGTCACTTTAAATCTCCTTTCCTGTGTAGATGTTTTGACAAATCAATGTGAAATCAAAGTCACTTTGAATTTCCTTTCCTCTGAAGGATCACATCCACAATTGATTAGTAAAATATAATCTACTATATATTATGTTCAAGAAACTGTTTGCAATCTATAGTGGAAACAAGACCTCAATTCTTATTCTGAATTTGAATATCTCAGGACAACATAAGAGATAAAAATGCATATGGCCTTCGTAGCTAGAAAACAATCACTCCATCATTACAAGACCACCTAGATTTCGACACTTAATCTAAATAATGGCACTAGTTGCAGTGCTTAATTGCATTAACACCATGGAAAAGCAACAACAATGTTTCAAAGCACACTTATTGGAAAAGTTGTAACGTTCCAAGAATATTTAATGATAGCATCTGAACTTCGTAGCTATGGTGGGGAAACTATGGAACCCAAATCTTGGAAGATATCTCATACCAAATCTAAGAAAAAAATAAAATAGGGAAAAAATCAAAATCTATAAATCAAGCAATGAATTTTTTACAAGTCAAATACAATTCCTTTAACTAACAGTTAAATTGTGGTGATATATTTAAATATTTAGTAAGAGGGGAACTTCAAACCATGGAATATTACCTTTGTCATTACCATCATCCCTCAATGACTGAGATTACAAATCAATACTTATGGAAAGATTGTAAGAAATTCCGTGAAATAGTAAAGCATAACCTCTATTTTCAAGCAACAAAATCAAGACATTGTTACATCAAGAGCCATAATTGATACATAATCAATGAATCAAGTCCCTATATGGCACAAGATTGTTTCACAACATCTATTTTCTCAATAACAAAATCAAGACATTGTATGTGGTTATTGCCAAAAGGAAACTGCGTTCTAATTTGGAAGAGGATCTTATCAAAAGACATGGATTTATTCAAAGCTACAAAGCCTAATGGGTTACTAAAAAATAAGTTGGAATATGGGATCATGATACTTAAATTGAAAAAATATGCTTTCCTTTTAGAAACATTATAGTTATACAATCTTTTTTGAAAGCATTAGCATTTGAAATTGGGCCTTTCTATCAAGACAAATTTTCATTAACAAAATGTACTTTCCTACCTGAAACGTTGTAGATATCCAAGAAAAACTTGAAAATCATAAGAGAAGTTAGCATAATGTACTTTCTTTCCTTCCTTAAAATTCTTAAAGAGTTGAGGTTCCCCAAGTCATCAGGTAACTTTCAAAGGAAATGACAGTTAGTAATAGTCCAATTCACAACTGAAGATGTGTCAAAAATACAAGGGGGCATCTCCTCCAAATCACAAAAGTGCTCCAGGTTAAAATCTAGCATTGCTTAATGCTCGAATGGGTGTTATTGAACCCAAACATTTTTCCAATCTTCACTAAAAGCTTAAAGATAGCTTCTCTAAGTTCTACATGACTTTACTATGCTGTTGAAGTGGGGGTACATGCAGCCTCTCCACGTGAATAGTCTTAAACTAAGTGAAGATAAGGCCAATAGATCATTCAGTGTGGATCTCTTTAACCCATAATTGAATACTATGTCTCTCTTGAACCCATAATTGAATACTATTAGGACTTTGCTTGAGGACAATTGATGTCACACCACTAATACTTCTCCATGGAATCTGTATAGGTAAACAACAAATGCAGAATTCCATTAGAATATTGTGTTTATTGAATACAGAAATTAAATCATTACATTTCTCTAAAATATCTTTTGAAATTAAAATTACTGAAATTACATATCGATAACCTAGTGGGTGTAGGATAAAATTCACCCGTGTCATTCATAGAAAGAATGAGAGAAAAACCTAATACTATATATAAAACCAAGAAAAATTCAAATTCATCACTTCTAGAGACCTTGTAACCACCCTACCAATACACAAGGATGTCCCTGTTTGTAGTTAGAAAAATTACCCAAATTACAATCTGTTTACTCCAGCCTATGTTGGAAAGTTATAGAAGGATGACTAGTGCAATCAATCCATTCCTTTTAGCCCTGGATTTGTTTCACTTTAGAACACAAGTATACAAATATACTTGTCAAATGTCTATGCTTTAACCATTCACCTTAAGTTGTTTTTACAATATAATTTCCTAAGTCTATTTAATATCTTCATTATCATAAAAACCAACCTATATTTCATCTTAACTCCACATCTACCACTCTTAGGGGGATGGAATCTATTTATCCCTCTAAGCACTTGGTAGACCCAGAATTAAGATGGATCTAAGATGATAGAATTTCCCCTTTAAATAGTCTATGCTCAGATGAATATCATGGTATTACCATGGGTTATCATAAACCTGGAGCTTAAAAATTACTATTAGTAATTTATAAAAATTAATAGTTGATTTTTATTTTATTTTTTATTTTAACCAAGCTAAAATGTTTAAGATAAATTAAATTACAACATCCATTTTTACTCTTGATCCACCAAGCCCCGAGAGGGATCAAATATTTTTTTACTCTATGCTAGTTTGCATATCACGATATTCGATACCTCTCGGGGTTAGTAGATCCAGAGTAAAGATGGATCTATGCTAGTTTAATTCCCCCATTTAAATAGGCTACATTTCCAGGTGAATACCATGGGTCAATACCATGTGCCATTTTGGTGAATACCATGGGTCAATACCATGTGCCATTTTTATTTTTATTAATACTAATATTAGGGTTAATAATTTTTTTGCATGGTATTAATATTAATCTAGCCCATGGTATTTGTCCCATAGTATTTTGCCCATAGGTTTCACCTAAATATAACGCACTTTCTGAGTGTTCGTAAATATAAGGTGACTTATGGAGTAAATATAAAAAAATGTTTTATTTTTTCACCATACCTCTCATTTATTTATATTTTTATTAATTTACCATACCTCTTTTACAAATATGGTATTTGTCCCATAGGATTCACTTAAATAAAACCTCTTTTTTGAGCCTTCATAAATAGAACGAGGGTTATGGAATAAATATAAAAAGAGATTTTATTTATTTACCATACGTCTAGAAAATATATAAAAAGATGTTTTATTTATTTACCATACCTCCACTTTACTTGTATTTTTATTTGTTTACACCCTTGCATGTATATAAGGTGACTTATGGAGTAAATATAAAAAAATGTTTTATTTATTTACCATACCTCTCATTTATTTATATTTTTATTAATTTACCATACCTCTTTTATAAATATGGTATTTGGCCCATAGGATTCACTTAAATAAAACCTATTCTTGAAAATGGGCGAATGGAAGGTTGTAACTCCTAATTTCAAGGGATAAATTTACCTTTTTTACCCTCTCCCTTAAAATAAGGTGGGCTATTTGAGATGATTTGTAAAAATGTACTATGATACAAAATATTCACCCACTAAAAAATTTAAAACCCCTTAATTTCACCAAAGGGCGAACATTTCGCCCCTAAATTTTCCATGCTTGAAATGAATGTGAAAAAGTAAAATACGAATGAAAGAAACGACATTTTTTCAAGTGAAGTGTAACAAAGAGAAGATAAACTGATAAACTTACTCCAAGACTCGAAGTCCAGGCACATTAGTGGAGAAATATGACAAGAAAGCTTGAGATAAACAATCTACCATTGTGTCTTGATGGTCACACAAATATCGATAACTTTTATGAAAGTAAATTCATTCATATCTTCAATATTGGAAAACATAAAAAAATATCTAAGCTTATTACTAGAAAAAGGGTTTTCCGAGTAAGATTCTTCTAACCATTCAACAATCAAATAACAATATGGAAAACAACTAAGTGAAGAATCTTGGAATTGAAAGAAATATGCATTTTCACCACGTTTAATTGAATCACGAAGGTTATCCCATGAAAGGATTTTGATTTGAACTTGTTCAAAAATCTTGTTTAGATCACGATATCTTGGCTTAACCATCAACAAGGGTTGAAGTCCCTCAACTTCTTAGAAAGTTTCCAAACTATTAAATGATGAGCCATAAAATACTAGTGGATTGGAAATATCAATTGATGAAGATGCAAAATCATCACTAGATGTATCAATGAACACATTAATAATCCCACTAGCTAGATTGAATTTCACATTCAAGTCCAGGGACCCTTCATGGTTGGATGGATCAAATGAAGGATTTACTTGAGTGTAGGGAGTTATAAAATATTCTTCTCCACATACTAAAGATGAGGAATGGAAAATATAATGAATAATGGGTTCCACCCTTTCTTGAAAGTCAACACCACACCATTCCCGATTGTGATTAAGACCAAAAATATAAGGATCAAAATCATTTAAAAGAAAAACTGACATATCACATTCATTAAACATATCAGGAAATGATGAATAGTGTATTAAATGCGAATATAGGAAATAATACTCAGATGAAAGATCATATATAATGATATATTCTTACTCACAATCTAAAGCCTACACATAATCATCATAAAAGATATCATGAGCCTCTTTTTCTCTACATGAACAATGATCATCATCATGTATTTGATCACCATTAAATTCAAGTAAAACTAGTAGAACAAGTTGATCAACTGGATCAGGACACAAAGGATCATAAGAAATAGCAGATGGAGAAGAAGAGGTGTATCTTGAAGAATTAATGCCATCAATCAAATAATATTTAAGATCTATCAAATACACATTCAAATTTTTATTACGAGGGGAATATGGACATGGGACAAATGGATCAATAATCTGATCCCCAAATTTTCCAACCTCAACATTGGTACATGGGACTGCTTTAATTGTTAAAGAAATAAGAGAGAGAAAAGAAACAAAAGAGAGATTACATTCTTGCTTTGAAATTTTAAGTGCTCTATGACCAAGGGAATCTAAGAGACTTGTAAGAGATTCAAATTGAAGAGGTTCCAAAGAAATCCACACTAAATATTGAAACTTTTCATTAATAAAATCTCAATCCATGTCTTCCTCAAACAACTCATAACAAAGGTGAAGAACGTGATTAAGAAAATATTCCAAGGATTCATCATATTTCATTCTAAGTTGAATAATGTTCTTATATACACTCTAATAATCATACATATTAAAAGCTTGATGAACCTCCATGACAAGTTGTTCGAAATAATGAAAGGAAGCAGTCAACAATGCATGACACCATTGTTTAACAATATCTTTAAAAGTGAGGATAAACTTACCTGCAAGAATCATCCTCACAAGTAAAACCAAAGGAATAAAAAAATTCAATAAAACGAAGAGTGTTCTCAAGAATGGTTGTTTCACCCTCGCCATTAAACTTTAAATTTGACAAGTTATGAATTAATTGTGTGAGAAATTTCAGATTTGCAGTCTTAGAAAAACATCCTGAGATTATGACTTTTGAGGAAGCCATTAGAGATGAAAGATTGAAACTAAAATTCACGGGGTCAACTTGTCATATGCCCTCCTTCTCGAGCCAAATCCTATTGACGGTGGTGGATGCCAATAAGAGGGAGGGGTTCTCAATGGTATGAAATCCCAATTAGACCTTACACAGTTTTGAGTAGGAGCTCAATATGGACAATAAACTTGCCCATGATAATTGTGATCTTAAAGGTGTGTCTTGGCTGCAATAAACAACATAAGAGGGCATGCACATAACTTTCACGACAACATGTGAGTAAACTTTGTGGAATATCAATTGAAATGCATAAGAGGTCCTTTCACGTAAGGAGAGAAGAGAGTGAGCCTATAGAAGAAAAGTGGTAGTACTATTCTAAAAGAGACACACACACATGAAATAATTGTTAGTTAACCTGAAAAATAGTTCACAAGATAATAATGATCATGAAAGAAAATACAACACACATTCAAGAATATATATACTAAAGCTAACAAAATAGTTCATTGACCTTAGCATGTATGAAATAACATATACTATAAACATTAGACATTATTCTTACAATATCTATGGTACATGCTTGAAAGTGTACTAGCCATGAGAGCTTTTGATGATTAGGTTAAAGTTCCAAGTACACAGTATAATGATATAACACTAGCTCTAACAGTGGGACATGAATTTGCTACTTTCTTCTCCAAAGAATGATATTCACTCCTATGCTAAGCTAGAGAAGCCAAGGCTCCTAATTCTAAGTTATGAGCCCTTTTCTTGAGTTATGAGGGTTTATTTATAACAAATGAGGTGGCCTTTCACCCCCTCTTGTGACCTTTGAGCACCCTTATGACTCTTAAGCTTATTTTGTCCTTATTCTACCAAATGACTCTTCATATTCCCTATGTGACTCTTAGACTTCCACTTACACTTACAATTCTTATTATTTTTGAAATACAGAATTACGTAAGATAAAAATGTGGCTAGAGCGTAATAAGAAAAAAATTATACATCATGCTCAAGGTTGAGGAAACTGTAGCTTGACAACCTCTACGTGTATTTGTGATGTGAAATATTGGTACCAAGCCTTGTACTCTACTGCTATGTTTTTAACCTTTCATGGAAGATCTGGATTATATGTAACTCATCCCTCCATTGCATAAGAATAAATTCATATTTAAGTTGGCAAGTCTGACTAAAAATTGCAGAAAATTTTCTATTGTGATATCCAAATCTTCCTTAGTGGTCACCTGTCTCAAGTTGCTAAATAATTCTTTGATCTCTTTCTTGACAAAATTTCTCCCTTTTTCTTATATGAATGCTCTAACGAAAGGTATCCTATGTACTCATACCAAGGAGTCCAATCCATGATATAATTGTGAGTAGGTGGATATGGTGTTGGCCACATAAGTGTTGAGTTGTTTATTACCATGTATAAGAATTCTGAACTCATCTCTATCCAACTCGACATTCTACCTTGTCTTCTTGACCAACTCTAATGGTACATCTCTATACTTAGTGCCCCATTCTTAGATCGCATCAATGGATGCATAATATGTCTTTAAAAATTTCACATTCTCCCATGACCACTTTTGTATTGCATGCAAGGGCACTACCACCTTATGAAGGGTGATCATTTCCTCATTTAGTTGTCTCATAATGGCTCCCAATGACTGAATTTCCTCAAATATTACTAATTTTATCTCCTTCATGTTAGAACAAGTGGAATACAATATCTAATTCTCAATGAGGAGATGATTGATCTGTTGCCTTGGAGAGATAACTCCTTTTCTAATTTCTCTTTTTCTTTCATCAAGATGTCAATGTTTACTTTCGTAGCTTCTATAAAGGATGCATTTGCTACTACAACTATTATCAGATTCTTCCTAGTATTTTACACAATTATCCTTCATGTGTGGATAGAAACATGATGGCAAAGGTCATTTGGGAAAGACTTTTGTCTTTACTACACTATTCTATTCTTCAAATGGTTGAAGGTAAGATTGGAAATCTCCATGACCAATTCATCTTAAGGAGGAGATATTCCCATCTCAATGAATGTGATGTAGCCACAAGTAAGAGGAGGTAGAGGGTGATAACTGGCTAATTCTACAATAGACATAATGTCTGCCTCTTGGTCATCCACCTCCTGTTCAACATCTATGTCATGGGCCTATATTTCTTCCTCTATTTCTCTTGCAACCTCTTCATTGTGATTTCTCCTTCTTTTAGATGCTTTTATAATATTTCCTCCTAACATTTCTTTCTAGTTTCTTCTTTTTCCTTCTTTCTTAACTCTTCCTGTCTTTTATGCATGTCTTCTCTTTCCTTATTTTCCTATTCTTCTTTTTGATTGTACTCCTCCTCTTGTTTTTGTTCTTCTTCCCACTGCTCTTCCTTGATTCCTCAAACTCTTTTCTCCTTCAATGATCCCTTTAGCAATTGTAGGATATACTTTAAACTTCTAACTCCTCTCCGCTTTAGGATTGTGCACAACTTTCCTCTTGGGCTTGGCAATGACGACCAGAGTGGGAAATTCCTATAGATTCCCTTCCTAAACAACATCCTACTTGCGAGGCGTATTGGAAGGGCCTGCCTCATAGCTTGGCGCATGTGCTCGAGAAGCATTATACCAATTCTATATATTTTCCCCTTCTTCCTGGCAATCAAAACTATATGGCCAGGAAAAATGAAAAATTGGCATAGTGTTGTTTACACATGCATATGGGATCATATATGTGAAAATCCGTCTCACCAAACTTAAGGTAGAAAAGTTCCTCAACTTCTGTTTTAGTAGCCTTCAAGTTGTTGAGCTCATAAGACCCCACTTGTAGAGGAAAGGGAAGCCAAGGTGCCTTCTTCTTCTACAACAACTGAGATAGAATTGGCATGAACACTTTGTATATCACATCCCTTGGCTTGAGATGTGGAGGCCTCTCAGAACTGAACACTCTAATTTACATGCCTTGAGGTGATGTAAACCAATATTCCACCTTTGCTGTTGGGTGTGGAGCCTGATTATCTTCCTAATTCAGAATTATTGTTTCATTTTGGTGTATACCCTAGGAGGACTATACACACCTCTACGTGGGGGGGGAGGTATGTTTGGGGGGGGACTATCCCCCTCGGATGGGGAGTTTGGGGCTAGCGATCCCCCGATAGGGGTTCGAGGGAAACACCCCCGAAGCTAAAAATATATGTAAAATTGCCTTGTAAAATGTTGTAATTTTGTAGTCAATCTGGGTCGTTTATTAGGGGGATGATCCAACAGTATAAGTTATGTTAATTTATGGTTTTTTCCCTAGAAGGAAACCCTCAATTTATATGAGGGAATTTTATTTTGGTTATGTATCATTATTCTGAGCAAGAGAGAGAGAGAGAGAGGTAGTTGTGTGAGAGCGAAGAGGAAATTATAGCAAATCTGTTGTAGGTTGTATCTATTCATTTTGTTGGATAATATAAAAGGAAGGACTGGCTATTTCTCCATGGACATAGCCCAAATTGGGTGAACCATGTAAATATGTGTCTATCTTGTTTTATGCGTTTCTATACTTTTGTTTCCGCAATATTATATGTGTTTCATTACTTTGTTAATTAATTATAAACAACTAGTATCATAGCTAAAGGTTTATTTGGTTGATAAAATTGCAGGAAAGAAGGGTTCCTGGTTCAAGTGGGAGCAATGGTGGAAGATGGTAGGTTTAGGGTTGAGAAATTTAACGTCCAAAACTACCATATGTGGAATTTGAAAATGGAATATTATCTATATTAGAAAGATATATACCTACTATTAAGTGGAAAATCAAAGAATTTGACGATTATGACAGATGGAGAATGGGATATTCTCGACAGGAAGGCACTACGAACAATATAGTTGTATTTGGAAGCATTAGTGGCTTTCAACATTTCAAAGGAAATAACAACATAAGGTGTAATGATGAAATTGGCCAAACTATATGAAAAACCCCCGACCTAAAATAAGGTATTTCTTATGAGGCACCTATTAATATCAAGATGTCATAAGGACGATTTGTTGCTGATCATTTAAATGAATTTAACATGATTACAAGTTAGTTAAGTTCTGTAGGGGTAAATTTTGAGGATGAAGTTAGGGCTCTTTTACTTCTGTGCTCATTGCCAGAAAGTTGGAATGCCTTAGTTATGGTCATTAGTAACTCTTTCTCAGGATCTAGTACTTTAAAATTTAACGATGTTTTGGTGCCATCCCTAGAGAAGAAATGCGATGGAAAAGCTCTGGTGACTCATTAGGTAATTCTTTGACTGTAGAGACCAGGTGAAGAAAAATGGAAAGAGGAAGGAGCACATGAAATCAAAATAATTCAAGAAAATACAGATCCAAATCTAGATCAGGGATAGTGTGCTGGAAATGTGGTAAGAAAGGACACCAGAAGAAAGACTGCAAATATTGGAAGGGAAAAGAAGGAGATAGACAACAAGAGAATAATCATGAAGTGAATGTGATAGTTGATGTGTTGCAAGATTATTTTTATTATTTAATTAGAAAATATTATTGATGCTTGGGTGGTAGATTCAGGGGCCTCATTCCATGAATGTGATAGGTGGTGTGTTGCAAGATTATTTTATTCTTTAATTAGAAAATATTATTGATGCTTGGGTGGTAGATTTAGGGGCCTCATTCGATGCCACAACTGATAGGGAAGAGTTTCATGATTATGTTCAAGGAGATTTTGGACAGGTTCATCTAGGTGATGCTGAACCTTGTGAAATCATTGGAATGGATAAGGTTTTTATAAAGAAACAAAATGGAAACCAATAGATATTGAAGGAGGTAAGGAATGTTCTAGATATGAATAAAAATCTAAGTTCAACAAGGCCACTAGCTGGTGAAGGCTATGTTAGAGCCTAGATTTACCTCAGCCTGAAAAGGTAAGCTTCTAGGCCCACATCAAACCATGCTCAGCCTGGTAGCTAGCCCTACCAGGTCAGGAGAGGGCTCTCTTCGGGTCAATCTCAGCTAATTATGATCACTAAGGGATTGATATGACTGATATAGCTGCTAATATTAGGCTAGGTATAGATGTAAAAGAGTTTGTTTCATAAAATGGTGTTTTTGTGGGATCAAAGGGAAATGCAGATTTTGGGTGCAGGGAATGAGGCACAGTCTTGCGGGGATTTCGATGGGGCAAGGTAGGCAATTGTAATTAGCACTATAAATCAAGATGTGGTGGATGGATCAGACTGATGAGGAGTTGAAGAGGGCAAGGGAAACCATGGATCCTCTCCAAGCAGTGGAAAACATTAAAGACTAAAGCAAACTTCAAGTAGAGCACTGCAATTCTCAATGTATTCTACTTACACTCTTGTTTGTTTAGCTGAGAATAAATAAAGAGAAATGATACATATAACACATGAATAAATTCACAAGGACATAAGAAAGCACTGTACCAAAACAAATTCCACAAGGATCCCAAATAATGCTGCAAATCTTGGTCTCAATTCCTTAGCCAAAATACTGATATGAGTGTATAATGAAGCTCAAGGCTTTCTCAAGAGTCCAACCTTGAAAATGACTAAGAAATTACATGATATAGACAAGCCTAACTCCTTCCCATGCCTCTAGGGGTCGAGCTCATCATTCTAGGAGCTGTTTCAACCATATCTAAACAAGGAGCTGAAAAATAGGCAAGAAACAACTTGCTTCTATATGCTAGGAAACTGATTCATTCACTCACATTTCACCTTTTGGTGAATGAATCTACTAAAAAAGTAAAAATCTGCCAAAATTACATCATGGTCATGAAATTGCATCAAGTTAGATCAAGAGTAACACCAAAAAGTGAAACTAGTCAAAACTAGCCGAAATTTTGAGCTGAAGAGTGAAAAATAGACCAAAATTCTCCATGCGTCGCACCCAAAATCTCTATGCGTAACACAACTTTGGAGTTTATTTTGAGGCCCTTCCCGAAGTCCAAATTGGAATCATGATATCTCGTTGGAACGACTTGCCTGTCTACTTTCCACCCCATGTGAAATTTCTAGATTTGGTGTCTATTTGTCCCTCCAAATATTCAATCCCCCAAGGTTGCTCCGTGTGTGTCAAAATAGGGGCAGTGAGGTCATTTTTGAGTGTTTTTTGACCTTTTGAGGGCTCAAAACCTGCCCAAATTTCTTGGCCATAGGTAGGCAAGAATAATTTATCATGAAAATCCAGAAATGAAAAGTTTTTTGCATTTTCAGCCCTCTAGCAAAAGCGAGCACCACGTGGCGCGACGCATAGAGCAGAAAACCTTGTGTTAAAAATTTCTGTGTGTAGTGCCTTTTTGCAGACCAGTTTTGAGGGCCTTCCCGGTGTCCAAATAGGGTACGAGATAGCTCGTTGGAAATTTATTTGAGTCTGATTTCCAAAACAACTATAAATTTTCAATTTGGAGTTCATTGCAATGTCAAAAATCAAATCTCCCAAGACTGGTCAAAATGTGCCAAATGAGGTTGCCTCGAGGCAGAGTGCTGTTGCAGTCAACTTTTGAAGGTGTTCCTCAACTCAAAATTGAGCTCACGATAACTAATTGGAAAGATAGTTGTGTGTAGTTATCATTTTCCTCATCAAGCATGTAATTTGGCCAACCAAGCTAGGAGAAAACGTGATTTTCCCAAGGTCACTTCAGAGGTGCATCAATTCTCCCGAGGCAACTGTATTTTTGACATTTCTCGAACACCATGACACCTGTGTAAAATGTGAAGGAGGTTTCTCTTCCTTGGCCTATTTTGGACAAAAAAATGTCTTAGTTTGACCAAATTCATATTTTATTGCTCAGAAACATCATTTGAGTAAAACCTACCCCGATGTGTGGGAACAGGGGATTTGTCAAAATGAAGTGAAATGAAGGGGATAGGGGGTTTCTAAATTATTGAGGAAATTTTGAGAAGTAGGGAGGGATGTTAGGAAATAGGGAAAAGTGTAATTTCAAATATTGAGCGAGGGGAAGGGCTCCAAAAGGGCAAGACACAGGCCTAGCCTAGAAAATTGCCAAGTTGTAGCAAGAAACTAGGGTTTGTGCGAAAATGAGGAATTTGGGGGATCTCAGTGATGGGAAGTGTTTAATAAGGTACATTAAGGATAGGGGAAGGTGTATGAACATCAGGATAAAAGTTTTGCTGATGATTTGACCATCCAAGAGAAATTACCTTCAAAACCCTGGGAGAGGGAAATGAACCTTACCTAGGCACAACTGAACCATGAACAAGGTGTAAAATGACCCATTGGAACCTGACATGATGATGCCAATCCTCTGAATGAAGGTACATTTAGCTGAATGGTGATATGAAGCTCTTGGGACAACAATTAGGGTTTGGGGATTTATGGTTAGGATTTGGGAAAAATGGGAAATTGGGATATGGGATTAATGGATTTAGGGGGTAAGGGAACCTAGGGAATAAGGGAATCAATGGAAAAATGGGGTAAGGGAATAAAATTGGTGGAAAAATAGTGAATCAAAACCCTATGCAGCAACTTTGTTTGAGGAATTTCAAATGGTGGGGTTTGATCTCTTTAAACACTCACCCTGAAACACACACCATCAAACAATCATCAAACTTGGACAAAGAGCAATGAACAAGGGTCAACCTACTTGGAATAGTGCAAATCCATGCATTTTTGGGCAATTGGAGGGAGTTCTGGAAGTTTTCGGGCTATCTGGTTGTGTGTGCTGCGCACCCAGCCCAATGCACTGTGCCCATGCTTTTTACACTGTAAACTGAGGCCCAATGCGCCGCTCCTGGTGAGTGCACCGTGCCTCCTGCCCAGTGCACCGCGCCAGCAACTTACAACAATTTTTTACCCAAGCTCCACACTCATTCACCCAAATCGTTTAGCTTTGGTTCTCTTTGCTCTCTTGCATGTAAATGAACTATTGAAGCACAAGAATATCTCCTATGGCATGGACTTTGATTCATCATTTGGAAAACCCACTTTTGTAATGTTGCAGACTTTGGCACTTTCACATAACTCTGGTTTTTGCTTCCACTTTGATTTTTTGGCTGAATGATGAAACTCTGTCTATTTTGGTAGGGATGATTGGCATGTAATTTCGGCAAAGGATGACCAGGGCTGCGCCTGAAGTACCTCATGACTGAAAAACTTTAAAAATTACATATTTATTACAAACCATAATTTTGATATTTCTTCTTCAAAACAGAGTTTTGAAGAAGAATCATGATCAAACATATTGACAATGAAATTTTACAATGAAAACTTATTTTGAACCTCCCTCATGTGCCTGTGGACATTATTAGACTTTTTGAAGACAAAACTCTAGACCTAATGACTAAAATGACCCTTTTGCTGACCAAGAGACCAAACAGGACTGTGAATGACTTTAAAATTGATTTTGATGTATAGAGACGGAGCAACAGATACATGACATGAGGGAGATGAACGACAAGACCGTTCCGTCAGAAAATCGATGCTCCTAATGGAATGCAAATGAATGGACTGAATGAGGCACCTAAAAATGAAATGCAACAAAAGAGATTTTGATTGCTGATGGAGGGATGAGAAGACCGACTCTAACATTGGCTCTAATGGGGATGATAGTTCCTTGGAGGTGCCAAGAACTGCAGATCTTTAGGAGTGCAGATAGTGCCTTCATCCATTGGGCAACAGAGTCACAACACGAAAATTGACATTATGTAGACTGACTTTGACTCAAGGCTAAAACTAAAAACCATAATAAAATCAAACATGATTAAAACATAACTAACAAACTGGAAAGATGCTCATATTTGAGCTTATTCATCAAACCTACTCTAATTGTTCTTTTCACCACCCAATCAAGTGAAATGGAACAACCAATGCAACCAGGTAAGTATCCTCGCTACTATTTGATTTCTTCCCAAATGCTTTTTGATGCGTAGGAAAAGGGAAGAATCGAAAGGCAACTCCCATGGAAACTTGGAATCAAGTTGACTGCTGATAAACTTGGGAAGTATGAGTTGACTAGATGACTTCAAGAATACTGAGAAAGGATCTTCATAAATATAGCTTTTGATTTCCATCAACACATTACTGCTCTGGTCCAGGTAATCATCATAGCTAGGTATTAAGATTTTTCTGACATCTGTGATGTCTTTCTTTGGGGACAGCAACAGGCTGTCAAAAGGATCTTGAATTTTGTGGATAACCAAACTCTGTTGCTAATTCCAAACAGAACAAAACTATCCTTTATCAATCTCTTCATATGACTACAAACATTGGTGTGAGCTTTGTAATGAAAAATCTGTTAAACAAGACAATGAAGTTGACTTTTGAATAATATTATTATCAACATTTTTTTCTGGCATGTGGTTAGCTAATGGAGAAGAACTTTTACAGCAAACATCATCCAACACACGAGCAATAGGATCATCAAAAACTTGAAAAGACTACTGCAATGTGTCCATTGAAACTGCATAACATCCTACTGGCTGTTCATCTTTTCCTTTAAAGATATTACAAATATTCTGCTTTATAAACTGAAATACTTCGAAACAAAAGGGTACAAAATCCTCTTGCATCATTAGATCATGTATTTCAGATTCCCCTCCTTAATCTGTAATATGACCTTAAATTGTGTTTGGTGGCTACAAATCTGGTGCTAGGGAGGGTTTTATTTTCAAAATGATTTCATCAGTCGTTCAAGGGGAAGATTTCTCATTAACAACTTGCTCAAGACTTTCACTACCTGTCTCATCCTCCACATTAAAACTGAGAGATTGTTGATTTCCTACAGGCTGCTCATTTGAAGATTTACTATGCAATTTACCTTTCAAAACTGAAATGATTAAAAAAAAAATGGTACAGAGTCATCTTGTATCATTTGATCATATGTGCCAGTTTCCATGTCCTCATCTGCAGCTTAACAATCAATGGCATTCGAGGGCTACAAATCTGGATATGAGAAGTCTTGAACAGGGTTTTCATTGCCCTCAAGATGGTCCGAATCAGAACTTGTCGACAATTGATTTCAGTTTGCATGGAAGTTGTCTCTGATGAACTGAAACGAAGCAAAACAAAAAGGAAAAGATCCTTCACTTACTTGAAAATTTGCTTCACTTTCCTCCTCACTTCCATAGCTTATATTTAATGGTTGATCACTGTATTCGAGCTTTTGAAAGTGAACTTCCTCCTCCCACAACCTAGCTCCTGATTTATTTGTAAGATTAGCTTCTGTTTGGAGAACATAATCATCATCATACTAATCAAACTGAGGAAAATCATTAGTATAAAACACATCATCAAGCATACATGTCATATCAACAGGTCTCTCTTCTCCAAGATGATCTATAAAACAATCATTATCAGATCTATGACAACTGGGATCAGAAAGAAGATGTTTTGGATCAACAACTTTTTCTTCTCCAATCAGTGAGCCATGGGCTTGAACATTATACTAATTCCTTGTGGTGATATTCTACATCATCTCTTCCACTGCACTTGCCAAAATGTCAAGCTTTAACTCTAAAGATGTCGATTCCTCCAGATCCATGTTTTTCATCTTTTCTTCCATCAACTTTGCCCTTCAGATCAGCAAATGAGCCTCTACATCTACTGCGCTGTTCTGCATCTCTTCAAATGTTGCAAGGTTCCTTTCTCTCAACTGAAACTCCATTTCTGGATCAAAGGCACTCAGGTAGTGCAAGAGAGCAGATCCAGGAGGAGGTCTTATATTAGTAGGCATCGAATAATAAACTTGGTTAAATCTGGCAGAAAATTGTTGTACTGTCTCCCCTGGTTGTCTTTTCAGCTGGTTATACTCTTCTATAATCAAGAAAGGGTTTTGTCTGATCACCCACCTATCGAGGAAAAATTTGATGAACTGCTGGAAATCTGAGATGCTTGCATCAGGTAGGGTTTGAACCAACTCTTGACTTTGCCTTGCAAAGAAAGAGAAAAAAGCCTTATACTGACATCTTCTTCATCAACTTCAAAAAGGTCAAGGAAAGACTCAAAATTCAGTACATGTCTCTCAGCAGTGATATTCCCGCATTCACAATCAAATATTGGTAGATATAGATCATGATTTTTAGGGAAAGCATGGGATATGGGAGGTAAAATCAGAGGCTTGTATCGATCTAGAATTTTACAAGGTAGAGGGGTATATACAGAAGCTGTAGAATCAGTCTTGGTCTCTTTAGGCTCATCAATTTGAAGACGGTCATCACAAGATTCAGAAGAAGGGTCTTGATCCAGCTCAAAGGCATGCAAATCTTTGGTATTCACAATATTCAAAGGGAAGGAATCAAATGCAGGCCGAGGATCTCTTCTCAAACACAGTACACTTTGCAAAGCCTTCTTGACATTCTCGGGAAAAGAGAAAAAATAATTTATAACGAAGAACAAAATATATTGGATGAAATTGCAACTTGAATACCTAATCTGTCCATATTGTCCTTTCATGTTTTTACTGGTCGAGTTCATCCTCCAGTGGAGTCTTTGGATCTGATCTCGAAAATGATTTGGAATCACCAGGTGAATGATTTCAGCCTTGTTGCATCTGATCGTTGCTCACCATCAACAATCAGATCTAACTTGATACATGTACTAGGGTGGTCGTTTAGATCAGATGTTCAATTTATAAACTAGACCGAAGATTGACTGAAGTGGCTTTTATCTACTTGCGCTAATGCAAAGAAAAAGCATTTCGAAGGCTACCTGGCTAACTTCAGGCTCCGTCTGTAGTCTACAAAGCCAAATAATGAAAATAAACTTTCTTCCCCAGTGGAGTCGCCACTATGTTAGGGCCTAGATTTACGTCAGGCTGAAAAGATAAGCTTCTAGGTCCACATCAAACCACGCTCAGCCTGGTAGCTAGCCCTACCACGTTAGGAGAGGGCTCTCTTTGGGTCAATCTTAGCTAATTATAATCACTAAGGGCTTGAGATGACTGATATAGCTGCTAAACTTAGGCTAGGTATAGATGTAAAAGTGTTTGTTTGATAAAATGGTGTTTTTGTGGGCTCAAAGGGAAAGGTAGATTTTGGGTGCAGGGAATGAGGCACAGTCTTGCAGGGATTTCGATGGGGAAAAGTGGGAAATTGCAATTGGCACTATAAATCAAGATGAGGTGGATGGATCAGACTGATGAGGAGTTGAAGAGGGCAAGGGAAACCATAGATCCTCTCCAATCAGTGGAAAACATTAAAGACTAAAGCAGACTTCAAGTAGAGCACTGCAATTCTCAATGTATTCTACTTACACTCTTGTTTATTTAGCTGAGAAGAAATAAAGAAAAATGATACATATAACACATGAATAAATTCAGAAGGACATAAGAAAGCACTATACCAAAAAAAATGCCTCAGGGATCCCAAAGAATGCTGCAAATCCTAGTCTCAATTCCTTAGCCAAAATACTGATGTGAGTGTACAATGAAGCTCAAGGCTTTCTCAAGAGTCCAAACCTGAAAATGACTAAGAAATTACATGATATATACAAGCCTAACTCCTTCCCATGCCTCTAGTGGGCGAGCTCATCATTCTAGGAGCTGTTTCGACCATATCTAAACAAAGAGCTGAAAAATAGGCAAAGAAACAACTTGCCTCTATATGCAAGGAAACTGATTCATTCACTCACATTTCACCTTTTGGTGAATGAATCTACTCAAAAAAGTAAAAATATGAAAAATTACATCATGGTCATAAAATTACATCAAGTTAGATCAAGAGTAACATCAAAAAGTGAAACTAGTCAAAACTAGTTGAAATTCAGAGCTGAAGAGTGAAAAATAGGCCAAAATTCTCTATGCGCCGCGCAACTTGGGAGCTGATTTTGTGGCCCTTCCTAAAGTCCAAATTGATCTCATGATATCTCTTTGGAAATAAATTCCTGTATACTTTCCAACCTAAGTGGAATTTCTAGATTTGGTGTCCATTTTCCCCTCCAAATATCCAATCTCCCAAGACTGCTTCTTATGTGTCAAAATAGGGGCAGTGAGGTCATTTTTGAGTGTTTTTTGACCTTTTGAGGGCTCAAAACCTGCCCAAATTTCTTGGCCATAGGTAGGAAAGAATAATTTATCATGAAAAATACATAAATGCAAAGTTTTTTGGATTTGGAGCCCTCTAGCAAAAGCGAGCGCCACGTGGCGCGACGCATAGAGCAGAAAACCCTGTGTTAAAAATTTCTGTGCATAGCACCTTTTTGCAGACTTGTTTTGAGGGCCTTCCCTGTGTCCAAATTGGTTACAGGATAGCTCGTTGGAAATGAATTTGAGTCTTATTTCCAACCCAACTAGAAACTTTCAATTTGGAGTTCATTTTCCCTGTAAAAAATCAACTCTCCCAAGACTGGTCAAAATGTGCCAAATGAGGCTGCCTCAAGGCAGAGTACTGTTGTAGTCAACTTTTGAAGGTGTTCCGCAACTCCAAATTGAGCTCATGATAACTAATTGGAAATATAGTTGTGTCTAGTTATCCTTTGACTCATCAGGAATGTCATTTGGCCAACCAAGCTAGGAGAACACGTGATTTTCCCAAGGTCACTTCAGAGGTGCATCAATTCTCCTGAGGAAACTATATTTTTGACATTTCTCGAAAACCATGACACCTATGTAAACAGTGAAGGAGGTTTTTCTTTCTTGGCTTATTTTTGACAAAAACCTCTCTCAGGTTTCCCAAATTCATCTTTTATTGCTGAGAAACATCATTTGAGTAAAACGTACCCCGATGTGTGGGAACAGGGGATTTGTCAAAATGAAGCGAAATGAAGGGGATATGGGGCTTCTAAATTCTTGAGGAAATTTTGAGAAGTAGGGAGGGATGTTAGGAAATAGGGAAAAGTGTAGTCAAATATTGAGTGAGGGGAAGGGGTCCAAAAGGGAAAGACACAGACCTGGCCTAGAAAATTGCCAAGTTGTAGCAAAAAATTAGGATTTGTGCGAAAATGAGGAATTTGGGGGATCTCAGTGATGGGAAGTGTTTAATAAGGTATATTAAGGATAGGGGAAGGTGTATGAACATTAGGATACAAGTTTTGCTGATGATTTGACCATCCAAGAGAAATTACCTTCAAAACCCTAGGAGAGGGAAATGAACCTTACCTAGGCGCAATTGAAGCATGAACAAGGTGTAAAATGACCCATTGGAACATGACATGATGATGCCAATCCTCTGAATGATGGTGCACTTATCTGAATGGTGATATGAAGCTCTTGGGTCAACAATTAGGGTTTGGGGATTTATGGTTAGGATTTGGGAAAAATGGGATCTTGGGATAGGGGATTAGTGGATTTAGGGGATAAGGGAACTTAGGGAATAAGGGAATCAATGGAAAAATGGGGTGAGGGAATAAAATTGGTGGCAAAATAGTGAATCAAAACCCTAGGCAACAAATTTGTTTGAGGAATTTCAAATGGTAGGGTTTGATCTCTTTAAATACTCACCCTGAAACACACACCATCAAACAATCATCAAACTTGGACAAAGAGCAATGACAAAGGGTCAACCTACTTGGAATAGTGCAAATCCATGCATTTTTGGGCGACTGGAGGGAGTTCTGGAAGTTTTCGGGCTATCTGGTTATGTGCGCTGCGCACCCAGCTCAATGCGCCGCGCCCGTGCATTTTTACACTATAAACTGAGGCCAAGTGCGCTGCGCTTGGTGAGTGCACTGCGCCTCCTGCCCAGTGCGCCGCATCGGCAAATTACAACAATTTTTACCCAAGCTCCACACTCATTCACAAAAATTGTTTAGCTTTGGTTCTCTTTTCTCTCTTGCGTGTAAATGAAATATTGAAGCACAAGAATATCTCCTATGGCATGGACTTTGATTCTTCATTTGGCAAACCCACTTTTGTAATGTTGTAGACTTTGGCACTTTCACATAACTCTGTTTTTTGCTTCCACTTTGATTTTTCGCTGAATGATGAAACTCTGTCTATTTTTGCAGGGATGATTGGCATGTAATTTCGGAAAAGGATGACCAGGGCTGCACCTGAAGTACCTCATGATTGAAAAACTTTAAAAATTACATATTTATTACAAACCATAAATTTGATGATTCTTCTTCAAAACAAAGTTTTGAAGAAGAATCATGATCAAACATATTGACGATAAAATTTTGCAATGAAAACTGATTTTGAACCCCCCCTCATGTGCCTATGAACATTATTAGACTTTCTGAACACGAAACACTAGACCTAATGACTAAAATGACCCTTTTGCTGACCAAGAGACCAAATAGGACTGTGAATGACTTTAAAATTGATTTTGATATATAGACA
The DNA here is from genome assembly GCA_000404065.3 of Pinus taeda. NCBI lineage: Eukaryota > Viridiplantae > Streptophyta > Pinopsida > Pinales > Pinaceae > Pinus > Pinus taeda. Next base: position 37,243 of record APFE030673546.1, on the reverse strand, counting down.
CAGACCAATAGATACATGACATGAGGGAGATGAGTGAAAAGACCATTCCATCAGAAAATCGATGCTCCTAATGGAATGCAAATGACTGGACTGAATGAGACACCTAAAAATGAAATGCAACAAAAGAGAATTTGATTGCTGACGGAGGGATGAAGAGGCTGACTCTAACATTGGCTCCAATGGGGATGGTAGCTCCTTGGAGGTGCCAAGAACTGCAGATCTTTAGGAGAGTAGATAGTGCCTTCATCCATTGGGCAACAGAGTCACAACACGAAAACTGACATTATGCAGACTGACTCTGACTCAAGGCTAAAACTAAAAACCATAATAAAATCAAACATGACTAAAACATAACTAACAAACTCGAAAGATGCCCATATTTGAGCTTATTCATCAAACCTACTCTAATTGTTCTTTTCACCACCCGATCAAGTGAAATGGAATAGCCAATGCAACCAGGTAAGTATCCTAGTTGCTATTTGATTTCTTCCCAAATGATTTTTGATGCGTAGGAAAAGGGAAGAATCGAAAGGCAACTCCCATGGAAACTTGGAATCAAGTTGACTGCTGATAAACTTGCGAAGCATGAGTTGATTGGATGACTTCAACAATACTGAGAAAGGATCTTCATAAATATAGCTTTTGATTTCCATTAACACATTACTGCTCTGGTCCAGGTAATCTTCATAGCTAGATATTAAGATTTTTCTCACATCTGTGATGTCTTTCTTTGGGGATAGCTGTAGGCTGTCAAAAGGATCCTGAATTTTGTGGATAACCAAACTCTGTTGCTGATTCCAAACAGAACAAAAGACTCCTTTATTAATCTCTTCATATGACTGCAAACATTGGTGTGAGATTTGTAATGAAAAATCTGTTAAACAAGACAATGAAGTTGACTTTTGAATAAGATTATTATCAACATTCTTTTCTGGCACGTGGTTAGCTAATGGAGAAGAACTTTTACAACAAACATCATCCAACACACGAGCAATAGGATCATCAAAAACTTGAAAAGACTACTGTAATGTGTCCATTGAAACTGCATAACATCCTACTGGCTGTTCATCTTTTCCTTTAGAGATATTACGAAGATTCTGCTTTATAAACTAAAATACTTCGAAACAAAAGGGTACATAATCCTCTTGCATCATTAGATGATGTATTTTAGATTCCACGCCTTCATCTGTAATATGACTTTAAATTGCGTTTGGTGGCTGCAAATCTGGTGCCAGGGAGGGTTTTATTTCCAAAATTATTTCATCAGTCGTTCCAAGGGAAGATTTCTCATTAACAACTTGCTCAAGAATTTCACTATCTGTCTCATCCTCCACATTAAAACTAAGAGATTGTTGATTTCCTACAGGCTGCTCATTTGAAGATTTACTATGCAATTTACCTTTCAAAAACTGAAATGATTCAAAACAAAATGGTACGGAGTCATCTTGTATCATTTGATCATATGTGCCAGTTTCCATGTCCTCATCTGCAACTTGACAATCGATGGCATTAGGGGGCTACAAATCTGGATATGATAAGTCTTGAACAAGGTTTTCATTGCCCTCAAGATGGTCCAAATCAGAACTTGTCGACAATTGATTTCAGTTTGCATGGAAGTTGTCTCTGATGAACTGAAATGAAGCAAAACAAAAAGGCAAAGATCCTTCACTTACTTGAAAATTTGCTTCACTTTCCTCCTCACTTCCATAGCTGATATGTAATGGCTGATCACTGTATTCGAGTTGTTGAAAGTGAACTTCCTCCTCCCACAAACTAGTTCCTGATTTATCTGCAAGATTAACTTCTGTTTGGAGAACATAATCATCATCATACTGATCAAAGTGAGGCAAATCATCAGTATAAAACACATCATCAAGCATACATGTCATATCAACAGATCTCTCTTCTCCAAGATGATCTATAAAACAATCATTATCAGATCTATGACAACTGGGATCAGAAAGAAGATGTTTTGGATCAACAACTTGTTCTTCTCCAATCAATGAGCCATGGGCTTGAACATTATACTCATTCCTTGTGGTGATCTTCTGCATCATCTCTTCCATTGCACTTGCCAAAATGTCAAGCTTTACCTCTAAAGATGTTGATTCCTCTGGATCTGTGTTTTTCATCTTTTCTTCCATCAAATTTGCCCTTCGGATCAGCAAATGAGCCTCTACATCTAATGCACTGTTCTGCATCTCTTCAAGTGTTGCAAGGTTCCTTTCTCTCAGCTAAAACTCCATTTTCGGATCAAAGGTACCCGGGTAGTGCAAGAGAGCAGATCCAGGAGAAGGTCTTACATTAATAGGTATCGAATAATAAACTTGGTTAAATCTGGCAGAAAACTGTTGTACTGTCTCCCCTGGTTGTCTTTTCAGCTGGTTATACTCTTCTATAATCAAGAAAGGGTTTTGTTTGATCACCCACCTGTCAAGGAAAACTTTGATGAACTGCTGGAAATCTGAGATGCTTGCATCAGGTAGGGTTTTGAACCAACTCTTGACTTTGCCTTGCAAAGAAAGAGAAAAAAGCCTTATACTGACATCTTCTTCATCAACTTTAAAAAGGTCAAGGAAAGACTCAAAATTCAGTACATGTCTCTCAGCAGTGATATTGTCGTGTTCACCATCAAATCTTGGTAGATATAGATCATGATTTTTAGGGAAAGCATGGAACATAAGAGCTAAAATCAGAGGCTTGTATCGATCTAGAATTTTACAAGGTAGAGGGGTATATACAGAAGCTGTAGAATCAATCTTGTTCTCTTTAGGGTCATCAATTTGAAGACGGTCATCACAAGATTCAGAAGAAGGGTCTTGATCAAGCTCAAAGGCATGCAAATCTTTGGTATTCACAATCTTCAAAGGGAAGGAATCAAATGCAGGCTGAGGATCTCTTCTCAAACACAGTACACTTTGCAAAGCCTTCTTGACATTCTCGGGAAAAGAGAAGAAATAATTTATAACGAAGAACAAAATGTCTTGGATGAAATTCCAACTTGAATACTTAATCTGTCCATATTGTCCTGTCATGTTTTTACTGGTCGAGTTCATCCTCCAGTGGAGTCTTTGGATCTGATCTTGAAAATGATTTGGAATCACTAGGTGAATGATTTCAGCCTTGCTGCATCTGATCGTTGTTCACCATCAACAATCAGATCTAACTTTATACATGTACTGGGGTGATCGTTTAGATCAGATGTTCAGTTTATAAACTAGACTGGAGATTGACTGAAGTAGCTTTTATCTACTTACGCTAATGTAAAGCAAAAGCGTTTCGAAGGCTACCTAGCTAACTTCAGGCTCCGTCTGTAGTCTACAAAGCCAAATAATGAAAATAAACTTTCTTCCCCAGTGAGTCGCCACTATGTTAGAGCCTCGATTTACCTCAGGCTGAAAAGGTAAGCTTCTAGGTCCACATCAAACCACGCCCAGCCTGGTAGCTAGCCCTACCAGGTCAGGAGAGGGCTCTCTCTGGGTCAATCTCAGCTAATTATGATCACTAAGGGCTTGAGATGACTGATATAGCTACTAATCTTATGCTAGGTATAGATGTAAAAGAGTTTGTTTGATAAAATGGTGTTTTTGTTGGCTCAAAGGGAAAGGCAGATTTTGGGTGCAGGGAATGAGGCACAGTCTTGCAGGGATTTCGATGGGGCAAGGTAGGAAATTGTAATTGGAACTATAAATAAAGATGAGGTGGATGGATCAGACTGATGAGGAGTTGAAGAGGGCAAGGGAAACCATGGATCCTATCCAAACAGTGGAAAACATTAAAGATTAAAGCAAACTTCAAGTAGAGCACTGCAATTCTCAATGTATTCTACTTACACTCTTATTTGTTTAGCTGAGAAGAAATAAATAGAAATGATACATATAACACATGAATAAATTCACAAGAACATAAGAAATCACTGTACCAAAACAAATGCCTCAGGGATCCCAAAGAATGCTGCAAATCCTAGTCTCAATTCCTTAGCCAAAATACTGATGTGAGTGTATAATGAAGCTCAAGGCTTTCTCAAGAGTCCAACCCTGAAAATGACTAAGAAATTACATTATATAGACAAACCTAACTCCTTCCCATGCCTCTAGGGGTCGAGCTCATCATTCTAGGAGCTTTTTCAACCATATGTAAACAAGGAGCTGAAAAATAGGCAAAGAAACAACTTGCCTATATATGCTAGGAAACTGATTCATTCACTCACATTTCACCTTTTGGTGAATGAATCTACTAAAACAAGTAAAAATGTGCCAAAATTACATCATGGTCATGAAATTACATCAAGTTATATCAAGAGTAACATCAAAAAGTGAAACTAGTCAAAACTAGCCGAAATTCTGAGCTAAAGAGTGAAAAATAGGCCAAAATTCTCTATGCGCCGCGCCCAAAATCTCTATGCGTAGTGAAACTTTGGAGCTGGTTTTGAGGCCTTTCCCAAAGTTTAAATTGAGATCATGATATCTTGTTGGAAGGACCTACCTATCTACTTTCCAACCTAAGTAGAATTTCTGGATTTGGTGTCTATTTTCCCTTTCAAATATCCAATCTCCCAAGACTGCTTCCTATGTGTCAAAATAGGGGTAGTGAGGTCATTTTTGAGTGTTTTTTGACCTTTTGAGGGCTCAAAACCTGCCCAAAATTCTTGGCCATAGGTAGGAAAGCATAATTTATCATGAAAAATCCAGAAATGCAATTTTTTTGGATTTGGAGCCCTCTAGCAAAAGCGAGCGCCACATGGCGCGGCGCATAGAGCAGAAAACCCTGTGTTAAACATTTCTGTGCGTAGTGCCTTTTTGAAGACCAGTTTTGAGGGCCTTATCGGTGTCCAAATTGGGTGTGGGATATCTCTTTGGAAAGGTCCTTGAGTTTTATTTCCAACCCAATTGGAATGTTTCAATTTGGAGTTCATGTTCTCTGTCAAAAATCAAATCTCCGAAGATTGGTGAAAATGTGCCAAATGAGGCTGCCTCAAGGCAGAGTGCTATTGCAGTCAACTTTTGAAGGTGTTCCTCAACTCCAAAGTGAGCTCATAATAACTCATTGGAAATATAGTTGTGTCTAGTTATCATTTGACTCATAAAGCATGTCATTTGGCCAACCAAGCTAGGACAAAACTTGAGTTTCCCAAGGTCACTTTAGAGGTGCATCAATTCTCTCGAGGAAACTATATTTTTGACATTTCTCGAAAGCCATGACACCTGTGTAAAAAGTGAATGAGGTTTTTCTTCCTTGGCCTATTTTGGACAAAAACCTCTCTCAGTTTTCCCAAATGCATCTTTTATTGCTCAGAAACATCATTTGAGTAAAACCTACCCCGATGTGTGGGAACAGGGGATTTGTCAAAATGTAGCGAAATGAAGGGGATAGGGGGCTTCTAAATTCTTGAGGAAATTTTGAGAAGTAGGGAGGGATGTTAGGAAATAGGGAAAAGTATAATTTCAAATATTGAGTGAGGGGAAGGCGTCCAAAAGGGCAAGACGCAGGCCTAGCTTAGAAAATTGCCAAGTTGTAGCAAGAAACTAGGGTTTGTGCGAAAATGAGGAATTTGGGGGATCTCAGTGATGGGAAGTGTTTAATAAGGTACATTAAGGATAGGGGAAGGTGTATGAACATCAGGATACAAGTTTTTCTGATGATTTGACCATCCAAAAGAAATTACCTTCAAAACCCTGGGAGAGGGAAATGAACCTTACCTAGGCACAACTGAAGCATGAACAAGGTGTAAAATGACCAATTGGGACCTGACATGATGATGCCAATCCTATGAATGATGGTACACTAAGTTGAATGGTGATATGAAGCTCTTGGGTCAACAATTAGGGTTTGGGGATTCATGGTTAGGATTTGGGAAAAATGTGAACTTGGGATAGGGGATTAGTGGATTTAGGGGGTAAGGGAACTTAGGGAATAAGGGAATCAATAGAAAAATGGGGCAAGGGAATAAACTTGGTGGCAAAAGAGTGAATCAAAACCCTAGGCAACAATTTTGTTTGAGGAATTTCAAATGGTAGGGTTTGATCTCTTTAAACACAAACCCTGAAACACACACCATCAAACAATCATCAAACTTGGACAAAGAGCAATGAAAAAGGGTCAACCTACTTGGAATAGAGTAAATCCATGCATTTTTGGGCGATTGGAGGGAGTTTTGTAAGTTTTCGGGCTACCTGGTTGTGTGCACCACGCACCCAGCCCAATGCGTCCCGCCCAGTGTATGCGTCACGCCTGTGCTTTTTTACACTGTAAACTAAGGCCCAATGCACTGCGTTTGGTGAGTGCGCCGTGCCTCCTGCCCAGTGCGCCGCACCGACAACTTACAACAATTTTTTACCCAAGCTTCACACTCATTCACCCAAATCACTTAGCTTTGGTTCTCTTTGCTCTCTTGCGTGTAAATGAACTATTGAAGCATAAGAATATCTCCTATGGCATGGACTTTGATTCTTCATTTGGCAAACCCACTTTTGTAATGTTGTAGACTTTGGCACTTTCACATAACTCTGTTTTTTGCTTCCACTTTGATTTTTGGCCTGAATGATGAAACTCTGTCTATTTTTGCAGGGATGATTGGCATGTAATTTCGGCAAAGGATGACCAGGGCTGCGCCTGAAGTACCTCATGAATGAAAAACTTTAAAAATTACATATTTATTACAAACCATAAATTTGATGATTTCTTCTTCAAAATAGAGTTTTGAAGAAGAATCATGATCAAACGTATTGACAATGAAATTTTGCAATGAAAATTGATTTTGAACCTCCCTCATGTGCCTATGGACATTATTAGACTTTTTGAAGATGAAACCCTAGACCCAATGATTAAAATGACCCTTTTGTTGACCAAGAGACCAAATAGGACTGTGAATGACTTTAAAATTGATTTTGATGTATAGACATGGACCAACAGATACATGACATGAGGGAGATGAGTGACAAGACCGTTCCGTCAAAAAATCGATGCTCCTAATGGAATGCAAATGAATGGACTGAATGAGACACCTAAAAATGAAATATAACAAAAGAGATTTTGATCGCTGACGGAGGGATGAAAAGACCGACTCTAACAGGCTGTGTAGCTACATACATAAACAAAACCTGGAAGGTCACTAAAGGAGCCCTGGTAATAGAAAAAGGAGGAAAGGTTGGTATGTTGTATTTATGAAATGGTATTTCTAATTCTGTTAATGATTTAACCTCCACAAGAGTAGACAAAACATTGTGGCATCAAAGGCTTGGGCACATGAGTCAAAAAGGGATGAAAATTATTCACTCAAGAAATTTGTTGCTAGGTTTGAAGCATGTTGATTTGGATTTTTGTGAGAATTGTGTTTATGGAAAGCATAAGAGAGACATATTTATGAGAGTTGGGAAAGAAAAGAATAGTGAAAAACTAGAGCTTGTGGATACAAATATATGGGGACCAGATTAGGTTTGATCTCTCGATGGCTCTCATTATTATGTTACTTTTATTGATGATGCTACTAGGAAAACATGGATTTATCATATTCAAAATAAATCTGATGTATTTGATATTTTCAAGAAATGGAATTATTTGGTTGAGAATGAGATAGGAAAGAAATTGAAGTGTCTTAGATCAGATAATGAAGGTGAATACTACAACAAAGAGTTTGATAACTACTGTTCAGAGCATGGAATTCGTAGAGAGAAGGCAATTTCTAGAACACCACAAGAAAATGTTGTGTCAAAAAGGATGAAAAGGATAATTATGGAGTGTGCAAGGTGCATGAGATTGCATGTAGGATTTCCCTTACAATTTTTGGCAGATGATATAGATATTGTTGTTTATAAAATAAACATAGGGAATTCAAGTTCCTTGGATAGTAGTATTACTGATAAGGCATGGACAATTAAAAATGAAAACTACTCATTTTTAAAGACTTCCAGTTATGAAGCTTTTGTCCACATTAATAAATAAAATAGAACAAAGCTTGAGGCAAAATCAAAGAAATGTATATTTATTGGATATGGTGTAAATGATTTTGGTTATCTCTAATATGATTATGAAAATCACAAAATCATTAGGAGCCAAGATATTATATTCAATGAGAAGGTATTCTCTAAGGATCAAATGCAGGAAAATAAATAGGAAAAGGAAAACAAAGAATACATAGTGCTTGATGAGATCACATAAAAGGTAAAGGTGCTTGAAAATTATAATGATCAACATACACAATAACAACAACAACCATAACAACAACAGGAACCTCAAACACCTGAAAGTGATATTAGAAGATCTACCAGGATAAGTAGACCCCCTAAACAATACTCTCCTTTATTATATTATCTATTGTTGACCAATTCTGGTGAATCAGAAAGATATGAAGAATAAATACACGTAGAAACTAGGAAGAAGTGGGAGAAAGCCATGGAAGAAGAGATGGAGTCTGTGATTCATAATCAAACTTGGGACTTAGTCAGGTTTCCTGTAGGTAAAAAAACATTGTAGAATAAATGATTTTATAGGTTGAAGGAAGAATATGGAGGTAAACATAGGTATAATGCTAGATGTGTGGTGAAGGGGTTTGCACAAAAGAAAGGTATAGACTTTGATGCAATTTTTTCTCCTATTGTTAAAATGACTGCAATCAAAACTATTTTATGTCTAGTGGCAGCAAAATATTTGCATCTTGAGTAGTTAGATGTAAAGATTTCCTTTCTCCATGGGGATTTAGAGGAAGAAATATATATCCAACATCCACAAGGGTATGAGGTCAAAGGGAAGGAGAAATTAGTGTGTAGGTTGAAGAAGAGTTTGTATGGCCTAAAATAGCCTCCAAGGGAATGGTATCTAAAATTTGACAGGTTTGTCTGAACAAGGTTATTCTAAATGTCACTCTGATCACTGTGTTTATCTTAAGAATAAAAATGATGGAAACTATATTATATTGATATTATATGTAAATAACATGCTTGTTGCAGGGTCTAACATGTAGGAAATAAATGTGCTCAAAGGAAAATTGGCAAATTCATTTGCAATGAAGGATTTGGGTGTTGCAAAACAAATCCTTGGTATGAGAATAACTAGAGACATGAGAAATCGCAAATTAACATTGTCTCAGAGTGAGTACGTAGAAAAGGTGTTGGAAATATTTAATATGCAAAATGAAAAACTAGTTAGTAAACCTTTGGCTAACCATTTCAAACTAACGAAGGAACACATTTGGCTAGCTATTTCAACCTAAGTAAGAAAAAATCACAAATTAACATTGTCTCACAGTGAGTACATAAATAGGGGTTGGAAATATTTAATATGCAGAATGCAAAACGAGTTAGTAAACCTTTGGCTAGCCATTTCAAACTAAGTAAGGAGATGTGTCCCAAGACTAAAGAAGAGATGGACTATATGTATAAAGTTCGATATGCTTCGGAAATTGGAATCTTAATGTATGCAATGTTCTACACAAGGCCTAATATTTCACATGCAATGGGAGTCGTAAGAAGGTATATGAACAATCCAAGAAAAGAGGATTGGATGACAGTCAAGTGGAATTCTCAGGTATTTGAGAGATACTACAAATCAAGAATTATGCTTTGGTGGTTCAAACATTGATCTACAGACATATGTTGATGCATATATCGCAGGTGATAGAGATAATAGGAGGAGAACCATAGGGTATGTGTTCACTATTGGTGGAACAACTATCAGTTGAGTTTCAAAATTACAAAACATTGTTGCACTTTCAACAACAAAAGTAGAGTATGTTGCTGCTACATAGGCTAGTAAAGAAATGATTTGGTTACAAAGGTTTATGGATGAGTTGGGAAAGAAGCAAGAGATGGGCATGCTATATAGTGAAAACCAGAGAGGCCATTCATCTTGAAAAGAACTCAAAATTTCATTCCAAGACTAAACATATACAACTCAAGTACCATTTCGTATGGTAAGTGTTGGAAAATGGAAAATTGAAGTTGGAAAAAATATACACTAGTTAGGATCCCGCATATATGTTAACAAAAGTTGTAACTAGGGAGAAACTGAGATTCTGATTAGTTTCAATTTGTATTAAATTATGATGATGAATATGAGAAAAAAATAATTCCAAAGTGGAAGCATTGTCCAATAAGTGAAGCAACAATGGGGTTTCTATAATCAATCTCCAAATGGGAGATTGTTGGGTGTGGAGGTTGATTATCTTCCTGATTCAGAGGTCTTGTTTCAGATAGGTGTATACCCTAGGAGGAATGTACACCCATCCACGTGGGTGGGGGCTTGTGAAGGGGACTTTTCCCTCCACTTGGGGGGTCCAAGGACTAGCAAGCCCTGGGTGGGGGTTCAGGGGTAGTGCCTCCCAAAGTAAAAATAGATGTAAAATTGCCTTGTAAAATTTTGTAATTTCCTAGTCAATTTGGGCCATTCATTAGGTGAATGATCTGATGGTAGAATTTATGTTAATTTAGGGTTATTTACCCTAGAAGGAAACCCTTAGTTTATATGAGGGAATTGTATTGCAACTGTGTCTCATTATTCTTAGGGAGAGAGAGAGGAGGTTGTGTGAGAGTGAAGAGGAAATTACAATGAATCTGTTGTAGGTTGTATCTCTTCATTTTGTTGGTTAATATAAAAAGAAGGACTGACTATTTTTCTGTGGACATATCCAAAATTAGGTGAACCATGTATATCTATGTCTCTCTTGTTTTATGCATTTCTATATGTGTTTCATTACTCTGTTAATTAATTTTTTATTTACACAACTATTGTTATCGTCTCATGGGACATGTAAGGGGATTCTACTTCAAATATAATCTAATATAATTCAATGAAGAAGTTATCAACAATCTTTTCATAAAATCCTTTATAGCTCTATTCTGACAATAATATACAATGAATGTTGATAGAGAGTTATCTTGGAATCCACTTTTAACCTAGACCCAAGAACACATGGTGGGAAAATACCATCTAGTAAGTAGGTAGACATATAGAACTATGGTTACTTTCCCTATGGTGGTTCTTTCACCTTGATCACATTAACCTTCAAACATTGGGCCAACATATTTCCCCAATAAAATACTTTTCCTTCCATGACAAGTGGATAAGTCATGAAGATCCAACCTTCGTCACATAATTCAATGTTATTTCACCCATATATCTTGCAGAACATAGCCATAAGGTATTGATAACATTCTTGAGGGACTTAGTCATGAATATATCATCTAAATTATGGAAAAACGTAGTTGGTTCTTGCTACCATGCCTTAATCACTTCTCTAGTATTTAAATAACTCAAAATTGCATAAAACTGGGAATTCAAATGTTCTTCAAGCTTGAGAAAGTTGTAATACGAGTGTAATTCACGCGATCGGTAAGAGGCAAGATAATTCCCAATAACAATGTTAAGGACCATGTTCTTAGTGTCTAAACCTTGTAGTATCATTTGATTGCATCAACGCTCGGTAACACATGATAGCCATAAGTAACTTTGTGGAACCCTGATTGCTTGAAATTCTCATAAACTTCCTGATATTCTATATCCTTTCTGAACTCCTTCATATTGAAGGAATATTTGATGGTAAACCATGTAATAGTAGAAGATTTATCAATCAAACATTGAGTTTCTGTCATGATAAGCCCTCTATCAAAGTAGTGTCCACAACATCGTCAATATTGTTATCTATAACCTCCTTTGATCGTCCTTTTTTGGTAGTTGGAGGAATGAAGTTGGAGGATGATGAAAGACAGATATGATCTATGTCTATAGTACATCAAAAAATAGATGCACTCATGGCAATAATAAGTCAGTTCCACAAAAGATCAGTTCATCTATCAATCAATCACAAGAAGAAGATACCCATAGAGGGGAATTTGTGCAATGCTTGAGCACAAAAGAGGAAAAATGATTCACTGTTCATTGGAAATGTGCACTACGTAGTGACTAAGAGAGGGTATTTCAGAATTTGAGTTGGAAAGAGAGAGAGAGAGAATGTGGGCTATGACTTTGCAATGCACAGTTGATCAGAGAGGGAGGCTTCTTCAATGCACAATATTCCTCGACAATGGGCAAGGAGGAGCCTCACTGTTGGTTGACTCATGCACAATGTACAACTAGAGTGAATGATTGCATAATTCACAATTGCAGTGGGAAAGAGGGATCCATCTACTAACTGGAATTGCGCAGTGCATAGTTGCAGTGAGAGGGAGGCTCTAAGAAATACAATTTTTTTTCTAATAAGAGGTAAAGCTCAAGATATGCAAAATGGAGGGAGAAAGGTGAAGAAAGGATGTGGATCATCTCGAGATTCAATCAAGTATGCATTCACAGTGAGCGATAAGAACAATGAGAGCAAGAAGAGAAACACACATTGATATAATCAACAACATCGATTGATGACATACAAAAAGACATGGAATGTGAAATGACACTAGAAAAGAAGAATGAAAAGGTAAAATGACACATGCAAAAGATAATAATAGCAAAAGTGACACATTTTATGTGGAAATCAAGAAAAATGACACTTATTAAAGGAAAAGTGACAAAAGAGAAAGCAAAAGCAACAAAAAGCGACAGTTAGGAAACTTACCAGGCAAAACAATGCAATTGAAACTAAAAGCTCCTTGTTCTCATGAGAATAGACAATGATCTACATATGAGTGTGAGAATGAGCTCTAGGTTGGATTCTTGTATAGGTGAGCACTCATAAGGTTAGAGTTTTGAGCACGCTTGACTAAATCAAGGAGCTAAACTTAGTCTATTGACACATGTAAAGATAACAACCTGGAAAAGCATGCCATACTACCATCTAGAAGTGCTCATGGGATATCATCGGGAAGTGCGCATTTCCTATTTTTAAGGAATGTACAATTGTTTATCTCCAAGGATTGTGTAATGTAATGGCATTTGAGACTATGCAGTTAGTTGTCTTAGTGAAGTGCACAATTCACTACCACAAGGGAGTGCACCATTTTCTTGCACAAGGAGTTGCATAATTGACTGCCACAAGGAATTGTGTGATCCCTTAGATCAAGGCTTACAGTCAGTTTCATCAAGGAATGCCTAAGCTAAAAAACTGTTTTCAAAATTTAGGAGTTGCAGAAAACTTTGGAGGATTGATGCACAAAGTGTGCATTTCCTATCTTTAGAAGTTGGATAGTTACTATCAACAAGGATTGACTATCATTAAGAAGTGCCTAGTAGCTATTTAAGGGAATGCATAGTTATGATATTGAAAGCAAGACATGAAGGTGTGAGAGGTTAAGACACTTAGGAATCCAATAAGAAAACTTCACACTTAGAAAAATAAGATCAGGGGTGGTCTTGGTATCCTAAAATGATATTTCTGATGACCAAGGAGGCTCCAAAATCAAAGTATGGGAAAATTTTTGGAGGGGGGTTGTTGTGGCTACAACACTTGGCGACACATTAGAAGAACTCCAACTCTATTTGGGTCTAACTCTGCACATTGAGCCTAACTTTCGGGAAGTATTGTTTCATACCATAGATTATGTTAGTTTCTTTACTTAGCTTGATTACAAATGTAGTATCTTCCATCCCTTTCGTCGGATTAAAAAATTCATAGAAATAATCAAACTTTAGTTGTTTTGATTAGGGGTTAGGAAAATGTAAAAGCACGAGTATGAGATGTCATAGGTTCAATTTCATATTTGGTGTTGCTTCACTACCAACAAGGTTTTTTAGTACCTCAAGGAATCACAAGCATTGCTTCACCGTCAACGAGCTTGTTCAATACCCCGATGAAGCTGCTTTCTTTACCTCTCTACGTAGGAATCCTTTCTCTTCTTTCATCTATTATTTATTTTGTAGCTTTACGCTCATGGAATTTTATTGGCATTTATATTTCCATGGGAAGAAGAGGGATATCGACTTATTTAACGAGGAAGAGAGGTTCTTTCTATTTCTACAGACACTCTTAAGTATATACCTTTGAATTAAGTTAGCTCCCATAAGTTTCCTCCTTTCTCTTCTCTACTCGACCGGGTTGACATGTTAAAACCAACGAAATATAAAGGCCCACCCAAGAAAGAAGATCGTATTATAGATATGAGCATCATAGATCTACCAAGGAATTCATTGGGAAAGAAACATATTTCCCATCTAAGAATCATCGACTATTAAGGATATCAGGACCAAACAGAGAAGGGGATTGACAATTTACCTAGCGTTGATAGTTTTATAGTATCTCATTGAACTTTTCCACACTTATTCAAAACCAAACAACACAAATTTTACTCACAATTTATTATAAACAAATTTAAAAGGAAAGTGAAAAAGGAAAAGAGGAATGAAAGAAATCACGATAAAAATAAAGCAAGAAATAAAACTATACTAAACCTACTCCTAACCTAACAAAAGGAGACCAAGATTGCGTACAGTGAAATTTCCAATGTAACCATCAAAGCGGTTACTTACATGCAAAGACACAAGTAGGAACAATAAGAACCATTGTCAAGAAAAGTGTAGGAGAGGGAAGATAAACCGATAAAACTTTCTCCAAGACTCGAAGGCCAAGCATGTTAATAGAGAAATATGACAAGAAAGCTTGAGCTAAACAATCTATCGTTGTGTCTTGATTGTCACACAAATATTGACAACTTCTTGTGAAAGTACATTCATTCATACCTTCAATCCTACAAACATCAAGAAATATATAAGACTATTACTAGAAAAAGGGCTTTCCAAGTAAGATTATTCTAACCATTCGATAATTAGATCATGATATGGAAAACAACTAGGTGAAGAATCTTGGAATTGAAATAAATACATTTTCACCAATTTCAGTTTAATCATGAAGATTATCTCATGAAAGGATTTTTATCTGACCTTGTTCAGAAATATTGCCCGGATCGCAAGATATTGAAATAACCATCAGCAAGGATTGAATTTCCTTGAATTCTTGGCAAGTCTCCAAACTATCGAATGATAAACCATCAAATACTAGTGGCTTGGAAATATCAACTCATGAATAGGAAAAATAAACACTAGATGTATCAATGAAGACATTAGGAATGCCACTAACTAGATCATATTTCACATTCAAGTCTAGAGACTCTTCATGTTTGGATGGATCAAATGAAGTATTTCTTGAGCGCAGGGAGTTATAAACAATTTTTCTTCATATATTAGAGATGAGGAATAGAACAAATTATGAACACTGGGTTCCACCCTTCCTTGAAATTCGACACCACACCATTCCTGATTTTGATTAAGACCAATAATATAAGGAACAAAATCATTTAAAGGAAAAACTCATGTAATAGATTCATTAAACATATCAAGAAATGGCGAATAATGATTTAAAGGTGAAGAGGGAAAATAATACTCAGATGAAAGATCATTTATAATGATTGATTCTTGTTCACAATATGAAGCCCACACATAATCATCATAAAAGATATCATGAGCCTTTTGTTCCTCTAATTTAACAACATCATCATCTTGTAGTTGATCATTGTAAAATTCAAGTGAAACTTTTAGAACAAGTTAACTAGGTGGATCAAGATAAAGAGGATCATAAGAGATAGAATATGGATGGGAAGAGGTGTATCTTGAAGAATCAATGTCATTAATAAAATCAGATTCAAGATTTATCAAAAAAAAATTAAAATTTTGATTATGAGGGGAATATGGACATAGGATAGATGGATCAATAATCTGATCTCCAAATTTTCCAACCTCAACGTTAGTACATGGGACTTCTACATTTGATAAAGAAATAAGAGAGGAAGAATAAATACTAGAGTGATTAGATTCTTCCTTTGAAATTTAAGTGCTTCATGAACAAGAAAAGTTGGGATACTTGTAAGAGATTCAGATTCAATAGGTTCTAAATAAATCCATGCTAAATATTGAAAATTTGTGTTCATAAAATCCCAATCCATGCCTTCCTCAGAAAAATCATAACAAAAGGGAAGAAAATGATCAAGAAAATATTCCAAGGATTCATCCTATTTCATTATAAGTCAACTAATCTTCTTATATACACTCTAATAATCATACATGTCAAAAGTTTGATGAATCTCCATGACAAATTGTTCCAAAGAATGAATGGAAGTGGTTGGAAATGTATGACACCACTATTTAACATGCCCTTCAAAAGTGAGGATAAACAAATTGCAAGCAACATCCTCATAATTAAATTCAAAAGAATCATAAAATTCAAGAAAAATAAGGGTGTCCTCAAGAATGGTTGTTTGACCCTCTCCATTAAACATTAAATTTGACAAGTTAGAATTATTCGTGCGAAAACTTTTAGATTTATAGTCTTAGAAAAACATTTTGGGATTATGATTTAGGAGGAAGCCATTTGAGATGAAAGATTGAAACCATACTTCACAGGGTTAGCTTGTCATTTGCCTTCCTTTTGGTGCCAAATCCTGTTGACGGTGCTGGATGTTGAAAATAGGGAGGGGTCTGCCCAATATGAAGTCCCAATTAGACCTCACACCATTTGGAGTAGAAGTCCCATCTAGGAAATAAACCTGGCCACCATAATTGTGATCTTAAAGGTGTGCCTTGGATGCAATAAACAACATAAGAGGGCATGCACATAAATTTGAGGAGAACAAGTGAGTAAACTTTGTGGAATGTCAATTGAAATTCATAAGAGTTCCTTTCACATAAGGAGAGAAGAGAGTAAGCCTCTAGAATAAAAGTAGTATTACTATTCTAAAAGAGACATGCACACATATGAAAGAATCATTAGTTAACCTGGAAAATAGTTCACAAGATAATAATGATCATGAAAGAAAATACAACACAATTCAATAAGATATATCCTAAAGCTAATGAAATAGTTCATTTACCTTAGCATGTATAAAACAACATATACTGTAAACATTAAAGAATAGTCTTACAATATCCACGATACATGCATGAAAGTGTGCTAGCTCTGAGAGATTTTGATGATTAGGTGATAGTTCCAAGTACACAATACAATGATATAACACTAGCTCCAATAGTGGAACATGAAGCTACCACTTGCTTCTCCCAAGAATTATATTCACTCCTGTGCTAAGCTAGAGAAGCTAAGGCTCCCAAGTCTAAGTTTCAAGCCATTTTATTGAGTTATGAGGGTTTATTTGTAACAAATGAGGTAGCCGTTAATCTCCCCTTGCGACCTTTGAGCTCCCTCATGACTCTTGAGATTTTTTTGTCCTTATTCTACCTAATGGCTCTTCATATTCCCTATGTGACTCTCGGAATTCCAATTACACTTACAATTATTATTGTTTTTGAAATACAAAATTACATAAGACAAAAATATTTCTAGAGACGAATAAGACAAAAATAATACATCATGCTTGAGCTTGAGGAAATTGTAGCTTAACAACCTCTACATGTAGTTGTGATGTAACATATTAGTACCAAGCCTTGTAGTCTTCTACTATATTTTCAACCTTTGATGGAAGATATAGATTATATCTAACTCCTCCATCCATTGCATCCAGATAAATGGTTTTATAACAAGTTTGAATAATGTTCCACAATAAGAACAACTTCATATTCAACTTGATAGGTCTCGCTACAAATTGTAGAACATTTTCTATTGTTATCTCTAAATCTTCCTTAGTGGTAACTTGTCTCATTTTTCTCAAGAATTCTTTGATATCCTTCTTGAAAAACATTATCCCCTTTGCTTTTGTGAATGCTCTAGTGGAAGGTATCTTATGTACTCATTCCAAGGAGTCCAATTTATGATACAATCATGAGTAGGAAAATATGGTGTTGGCCACATAAGTGTTGAACTATTTATTACCCTATATAAGTATTTTGACCTCATATCACTCTAAATCAACATTCTACCTTGTCTTCCTGACCAACTCTGATGGTGCATCTCTATACTTAGTGCCTCGTTCTTGGATCACATCCATGACTGCATAAATTATCTTTAAAACTTTCACATTCTCTTGCGAGTACTTTTGTATTGCATGCAAGGGCACAACCTGCTTGTGAAGGGTGATAATTTCATCATATAGTTGTAACACAATGTCTCCCAATGACTAAATTTACTCAAATATTGTTGCTTGTAGCTCCTTCATGTTAGAACTAGCAGAAGGCAATCTCTGATTCTCAACGAGGAGATGATTGATTTGTTTCCTTATAGAAGCCAACTCTTTTGCTAATTTCTCATTTTCTTTCATCAAGATATCATTATTTACTTTCATAGCTTCTGCAAAGGCTACATTTACTATTGAAATTGTTCTTAGATTCTTCCTAGTATTTGGCACAATTACCCTCTCTATGTGGATAGAAACAAGATGAACAAGGTCATTTGGAAATTACTTCCATATTTCTTTCACTGTTATGTTATTCAACTGATCAAAAGTAAGATTGGAAATATCCATGACCAGTTCATCTTGCGGAGGAAATATTCCCATCTCATTGAATAGGATGTGGCCACTAGTAAGAGGAGGTGGAGGGCAATAATTGGTCATTTCTATAATAGGAACAATGTTTTCCTCTTGGCCATCCTCCTCCTATTAAGCATTTATGTCCTAGGCCTATATTTCTTCCTCTATTTCTCTTCCAAGCTATTCATATTCCTTCCTCTTACTTTCTTCTTCTTTTAGCTGCTTCTACTGTTCTTCTTCTTCTAGTTGTTTCTGCAATATTTCCTCTTGCTATTTCTTTCTAGTTTCTTCTTATTCCTTCTTTCTTAGCTCTTCTTGTATTTTCTACATGTATTCTCTTTCCTTCTTTTCATTTTATTCTTTCTTCTTCTGATCCTCCTCTTGTTTCTATTCTTCTTCCTGTTGCTTCTTCCTTGATTCGTCAAACTCCTTTCTCCTCTTTTATGCTTTAGTGACCCCTTTAGCAATTGTAGGATATGCTTTAAAATTGTGACTCCTCTTCGTTTTATGATTGTGCATGAATTTCCTCTTGGGATTGGAAATTCTGACTTGAGTGGGCACTTCCTATTGATTCCCTTCTTGAGCAACATCATGCTTGAGACCTATTGGAAGCTCCTACCTTATAACCTGATGCATGTGCTCGGGAAGCATTGTACCAATTATTTATATTTTCCTCTTCTTCTAAAAAATTATAACTATATGGATAAGAAAAATGAAACTTGGAATAATGTTTTTTACACGGGGCTTTGGGATCATATTTTTGAAAACCCATATCATGAAAATTAATACATAATAGTTTTTTAGGTTCTCTTTCTACAACCTTCAATATCTTGAGCTCATAAGACCCCACTTGTAGAGGAAAGGGAGGCAAAGGTGCCTTCTTATTCTTTTGTTGCCCACTAACACTGTTAAGCACCATGTTCTTGGTGTCTAGACCCTCTAGTATCCATCTGATTGCATCAACACATGGTACCACAAGATACTTGCAAGAAAATTTGTAGAACTTTAATTTATTGACATTCTCATAAACTTTCCTATCTTATAGATCCTTCAAGAAATCCTTTGCTTGGAAGACATATTTGATGGTAAATCATGTAGAAATAGAATATTTATCAATCAGATATTGAGTATCTATCATGATGGGCACTTCTCTCAAAGTAATGCCCATGTTATCCTTAGTACTTCTATTTGTAATGTACTTTGATGCTCCTTTTTAGTAGTTGGAGGCATGGTGCTGGAGGATGATGAAACACTGACATGATCTATGTTTGTCGTACTTGGAAAAATAGATTCACTCATTACAACAATAATTTAGTTCCACAAAAGATCAATTAATTTATCAATCAATCGCAAGCAAAAGATATCCACTAAGATAGAAAATTTCTCAATTCTTGAGCAAGATAGAGGAAAAGTGACTCACTAGTCACAGAAATGCATAGTGCGCAGTGACTAAGGGAGGGGATTGTGCAGGTTGAGTTAAAAATAGAGAGATACTATGGGCTATGATTGCACAATGCACAATTTCTGAGAGAGGGAGGCTCCTTCAGTGTATAGTTTGCATTGACAGTGGGAAAGAAGGGGCCTTACTATTGGATGAGAATCTGTAGTGTGCATATAGGGCCAATGATTGAATTGTTTGCAATCACATTAGGCAAGAGGGATCCATTTGTTGACTAGAATTATGAAATGTGAAGTTGAAGAGAGAGGGAGGCTTTAGGAAGTGCCCAATAGTTGTTTAAGGGAATGCATAGTTATGATATCACATGTTATGCATGGGGTAGTAAGAAGTTACGAAACTTAGGAATCTAAGAAGAAAACTTGACACCCAGGAAAATATGACAAGGGGTGGTCTTGGTATCCTAAAGCGAAAATTCTCATGACCAAAGGAAGGCTCCAAAATCAAAGTATGGGAATTTTTTTGGAGGGGGGTTGTAGCAGCTACAACACCATCATAATATATAGTACTTTTTCAAACAAAGGTTATCCTCATTGGAGTAGCATAAGTGGGTCACAAAGTCACTATGGCATGATATGAGATTATCTATAAGAAGTGTAATAAAAATGTGGTAACTAATGTTTTATCATGGAAATTTGACAAGGATAGATCCCTCCTTGCTTATCTTTACTCATTCTATGTTACCTTGAGGAAGCTCATAAAAAATGGTTAGCATTGGAAAATGACACTATCATTCAACTCATACATAAATTTTAGGAATATCTTAACACTCATGAAGGGTATACATGGTATTTAGATACATTGTGATATAAGAGGTGCATTAATCTAGTAATTTTTTTTTTCTTTAAAACAAAAAATATTAGAATTTCATTTACCACCTATGATAGGTCACTCAGGATTTCATAAAACATATGGATGAACTAAGTGTTTTTTCTTTTGGGAGGGCATGAAACAAACATCCATGGTTTTGTGGAAATTTGTGACACTTGCTAAAGAAACAAGGGGAAGACAATAAATATATGTAGGGCATTACAACCACTCTATATCCCATCACATATATGGGTTTCCATCATTATGGATTTTAAATCCAAATTTGAGGGCAATATTTTTTTGTTGTAATCATGGTAGCAGTCAATCGTCTCTCCAAAATATGCTCATTTTTGTTCCTTACCACATGCATTTACTGCCTCGTTAGTTTACTAGGACTTGCTTGATTATATTTTAAGGTTACATAGCATGCCCACTTCCATTATCTTGGATCATGCCACTATCTTCACTAGCAAAAAATTCAAGGAGTTGTTTAAATTACATGACACCTATTTAAAAATAATCATTGCATGTCGACCCCAACTACATGGTTAAATAAATTAGTCAACAAGTTCTTAGAAACATATTTGAGATTCTTTGGCTCGAAAAAACAACACCAATGGGCATAATGGATTCTCATTATAAAATGCTGTTACAATACCTCTTATCATGGAGCTACAAAAATGACCCCATATGAAGCTATTTATGGACAAAAACCATTATCAATCATTTTATGTTTACTAGACACTTCTAAGGTTCAAGTAATGGATCACATAGTCCACACTAAAGAAGCCATTCTCTGCATACTATACAATAATTTGGTTATGGATTAAAGTAGGATGAAGTAACAAGTGGAACAAAATTATGGTGAACATTCTTTTATGATATGGGATTAGGTGTTTCTCCACCTTCTGCATGAATTCGAACATTGTAATCCTATTGCAACAACTGGTATTATTTATCCTAATCATTAATTGAATTGACAATTTATTTGCTACAACAAATATAAAAAAAACACACTGCAACCTTCAAAAATAAAATTATGTGGAAAAATAAAACATTGGAAGCTGAGAAATGCTAGCACAAACCCATAGAGTATAACATTATTATTTTTGGACAAAAGTTCCTGGAAAAACCCAACTTGGGAAAACCAGTGCAACAAATGAGGGTTTTACTATTATGCAGCAGTGAGAAATTCTGAGTACAAATGGATGCTGAAACCTGGAAATCCTACAGAGAAAAATACTGGAAAAAATATAGTGAGGAATTTCCTCACCCCACAGGAAAAACCTGACACAAACTTCCTTTAGAAAACTCGGTCCTCTCACCCTCTGCATCAACCTCTGCGCTACACTACACAATCTACTTGATGTCAAGCCTCTAACTGGTCTTTGATGAAGTTGTTCTACCTTCTGCTAGTTAGAAAATTGCTTCTCTGACACTCTGGGACTCCTCCCCAACCTCTAGAACTGAAGACGACTTCCTCTCTCAACAAATTGAATGTGCCTCAAGAAACTAATGTGCAGTCCCTATGTCAGCTTCTTTATGGATCTTCTGCCTCTTTGCAAATGCACTCATTGTATATCGAATACTTCCTCTAGCCTCACTATCTCTACCCCTCATACACTGCTTTGATCTCTGGCTCTCTTCGGCAACTGACTACTACTACTCTGGGAATTGATTTGCCAATAACTCAAACTTCTGGTGCTCTTAGATGTATTCTCTATTACCACATCATTATCCTCTCTTTTAGCTCCAACGACCAAGACTAAAACATAATCGATGGATAAGATCATTTTTGGATCTATCTGAGTGAGTTTCTAGATGATTATCGCCTTGACTTAATTAATATCGATTAATTAACCTCTTTTCCTACATTTATACTTAGGAAACATTAAAAAATTGGTTAATAATCTAATTAAGTTACTTCTAGGTGGAATTTCCATAAACTATTTATGGGTTTTGGTGATCTCATGTATTCCAGTCTCTCCACAAAATTTTGTGGCTAGAACATATTCAATGCTACAAAAACTAACACTCCCTCTTAGCAAGGAATGTGTTCTAGTGTTGCACATGATGCCACAACAACCTATATTTGCATCATATCTTATCACATTGATGATGTATGGTCGCTACTACCCACCAACTATTGCGCAACTCTAATATGCACTACATCTGTGTTGTTGCTGACCTTGCTGAACGAATTCCAACACTACATCTACACTGCAACTTTGTTGCTTCTGTTACTGCAACATATGCAACTAAAAAACATCCAAAATATGAATCAATTGTGTTCATTATGATGCATCTGTCTCCTGAGACTCTGACTACTACTAGCATTTTCAGTGTCACTGAAGTATCTGTGTTGCTGCTGACTTTGCCACTAATCCACTTGCTTTGCTGTCAACATTGCACTATGCTCCTTAGCATCTGACTGCTACTAGTCTCTACAAATATCACTTAGGCATTTGACTGCATCAATTGTCACTGATCCATCCTTCTACTGAATATTGTGGTTCCCCATAACAAGGTATTGATCTAAGAGGTGGACTCCTCAAGGATCCTGCCCATTTGTAGTGCTTTGAGGCTATAACACCAAGTCATCCCATCTCACTCCAGGAGGCATATCAGCCAACATAGCAAAGCCTTCCTCCATCTTGGAGGAAAGCCTATCGATATATGATGAAGCTTCCTACTATACCTACTTCTCATTCTTGTCCTTATTCCTGAGAGGACAGTGGGTACTATAGTGACTGTCCTCACCACACCTGAAGCACTTGAGCTTTGATAGACCCTTCTTCTTCTTCCCATGCTCCCCCTACCCCTGACTAGGACCCTTAGATGTGATGGCCACATTATCCTCCTCCTTTACCACCTTCGATCTGCTGCTACTGCAAGCATTGATGGATCTCTTTAGAATAACTTGTCTCAATTCCTCCTGCTGCAAATTAGCCCACAACATGTCTAATTTTGGTAACTTATCTCTACCCAATATGCTTTGGGAAAAGACCTACTAGTCCTCTGATATACTGTTGAGTGTCAATATTACTAGCTACGTGGGTTGAGGTGTTGTCCCAACAACTAACAACAGGTCTTGAACCTCCTGAATTTTGGTAAGGTAGGGGTCTATGCCTTCCCCTTTCTACATCCAGATGAGTCTCATCTCCTCCTCTAGGTACATCTTCAGCTGCTCGAAAGTACCCTGGTATAACGTGGAGAGAGCATCCCACATCTATTTGGTAGTCTCTTTTTCAGATATATGTGAGACTGTGTGATCCTGGACTCCATATGGGATCAACTTCTTCACCCGCGCCATTTCCTTCTTATATTCCTTCTGTTGATCTGCATCCTGAGGTACCGTCACTACATTGTCAATGTTGGATTTCAAGGAAAATTCATCTAAAAGGAAGGACTTCCTTGCCTTCCAAATGACGTATTTGGAAGCTCCATCCAACTCGTCCTTATCACAGAGCCTAGCTGTGGCTATCTCAATGAACTGCCAAAAAATTCCTCTTTCCTTCTACTTGACTGCTGCTCTACTACTCGAACTCCCTTCTGGAGTGGGAAGATATGCTCACAACTACTTCTGATCTGCAAGGAAAATAAAACTTCTTGAGACTAGAAGTTCCCTGAGAAAATTTTTCCCTTTGTGCGTTCTCTTATCTCTCCCACCCCAATGCTAGTTCTACTTCAATGTACTACTACAAAATCCTCTGCGTCAACCTAGAGATATTCCCAAAAAAATGAATGAGCTGCTCCCTCTACCTCTGGAATCACTTGATCTGGAAGGATTGAATTTTTTTGCCTGTCTCTCAAAAAAATCGAACTTCCTGAAGTAACTCGACCTTATGGAAAAAGGATCACGCTGCCCTAGGGAATATCGATCTGCTACCCACACTGAGAAGCAAAATTCCTTATTTTTGCCTCTGAGCTCTCTAGTTGGTCAACTGCGCTATGATACCATGTTTAAAGTCCAACACTAGAATCCTATTGCAGCAACTCGTATTATTTACCCTAATTGTTAATTAATTTAAAAATTTATTTTCTTCAACAAATATCGAAACAAACACACTGCAACCTTCACAAATAAAATTATGTAGAAAAATAAAATGTTGGAATTTGAGAAATGCTAGCACACACACATGAAATATAACACAATTATGTTTGGACAAAAGTCCATGGAAAAACCCACTTGGGAAAATTAGTGTAGCAACTGAGGGTTTTATTATTATCCAAAAGTGAGAGATTTTGAGTATAACTAGATGCCAAAATCTATCAATCCTATAGAGAAAAATACTAGAAAAAATCTAGTGAGGAATTTCCTCACCCCACAAGCAAACCCCCACACAATCTGCCTTTATATTACTAGGCCCTCTCACTCTCTACATCAGCCTCTGCACTGCACTGCACAATATAGCCTCTAACTGGTCTCTAATGAAGTTGTTCTGCCTTTTGCTAGCTTCGAAAATGATTCTACAACACTCTGGGACTACTTACACTCTGGGACTACTTCCCGTCCTCTAGAACTAAAGACGTCTTTCCCTCTCATCAAATTGAACGTGCCTTTAGAAGTTACTGCATAGTCCCTACATCATCTTCTCTGTGGCTCTTCTTCCTCTCTACAAATGCACTCACTAGATCTGGAATACTTCCTTCGGCCTCACTGTCTCTTCCCCTCACACACTGCTTTGATCTCTGGCTTTATCCAACAACTGACTACTTCTACTCTGGAAATCAATCTGCTAATAAATCAAAATTCTGGTGCTCTCAGATGTATTCTCTATCACCACATCGATATCCTGTTATAATCCTCTGTTGGAGCTCCAACGACCAAGATTAAACCATAATTGATGGCTAAGATCATTTCTGGATCGATTTGTGTGATTTTCTAGACGATTCTCACCTTGAATTAATTAATACTAATTAATTAACCTATTTTTATGAGTTTAGACTTTGGAAACATTAAAAAAGTGGTTAATAACCTAATTATGTCACTTTTAGGTGGAATTTCCAAAAACAATTTTTGGGTTCTAGAGATCTCATTTATTCTAGCCTCTCCATAAATTTTCGTGGCTAAAACACATCTGATGCTACAAAAACTAACACCTTCAACCCTATAACATACATCACTGAAAGGAAAATCATCCTAGGAATTTACACCAAAGTTTTGTAGATCTTATGAGATGATCGAGCACATTGGACAAGTGCTATACCAATTGGATCTTCTATCCCACTCAAAGATTCATTCAATATTTAATGTCTCCAGTCTAAAGAAGGTCACAAGATCAAAGTGTAAGGTGCAAGTTAGTTTCTCAAAATTTGATGAAGAAGCTCCATTTGGCTTCAATTAGAAGTAGTAATGGCTACTAGAGAGTGTTAATTGTGCTAGCACATGGTCAAGGAAGTATTGATAAAATGGAATGGGATACCATCTAAATATGACAAATGGACACTAGCCATTATTTTTCAACAACTTCCTCATCTTTAGCCTTGAGGAAAGTGCTACTTTTGAAGGGGGAGGGCATGCTAGGGTCCTATCGTGACCTCCCTACTTTTGGCTACCTAGGAGTAGGTAATTTATTTATGCAACCATCCTATTTGAATAAATCCATTGAATAGTAATGTATAGTTATTTAATAGAAAAGGGTCTACTTTATAAGGCCCACTAGGTAGTTGGTATTGATTAGTGACGATATCACAAATAATAACTGAATTTAGGCTTCTATGATCCATATCTTATGCGTTGAGATTTTTTTTTCAGAGAAATCAAATTAGAGATAATTTATCGACACATTTCGAACCATCTAGTGTGGTTCATCGCTAAGACAAGATGGAGAATCAGATCATCGTACTAGATTAAATATAGAAACCAATATAGTGGTCCTTAATATTTTTAACGGGTATATTAAACAACTAGTTTTGAAAAAGGATTTTTTGGATGTTAAAATTGACTCAAGTCAAATTTTGAAAAGGTCAAATATTTAGATGAAGAGTAAGATAATTTTTATTATTATTAAAATATAATAAATAGGAATAAAATTGAACTAATAAAACAATATTTTATATAAATCAATTTTATATTTGAATTCTATTAAAATTAAATCTATTTTTAAGTTATGGTTACATATTAAGTAAAATATTTAGATTCAAGAATTATATTATTTGGCATAAAATGCTATATGAAACAATATAAATTCAATTATTTAGATTTAAATATGAAAATAAAAAATTCAAGTCAAACTTAAAACAAGGTCAAGGCGAAAATAAAAATAATCCAATAATAATAAAATTCATTGAATAATAAAAAAGAAAGCCTAAAAATTAAGAATAGAATCAAATGTATTTTAGTCTAGGTATTAAAGAATTAAAAAATAAAGTTATTGACCATATATATATATTTAATTTAATTTAATTAAATAAAATAAATTAAATATTTTTTAGTAAATTGAATGACCCAAAAATAAAATAAAAATAAAAAATAAATAAAATTTATGAAGAAAGGGCTGTGACCCAATGATCAATAATCTTCCATCCATCATCCTTGTTTAGATTGCAAGGCTTCCTATCAATCTCAATGACCTCCCTAAACTTTCGATGAAACAAATGATGAACCCTTGTAATGACCTGGGCCTCTTCAATGGAGATGTGATGTTTCGTCTTTTCTGCATGCTCTTCCAAAGATGAGGAGTAGGTCATCCCATGTTTTCTGTCAGTCACATGCTCATGGATCCTTTGATTTATTGAACGACCAGTTTCACTAATGTAGGGGGTCCCACAAGAACATGGAATTTCGTAAACACCTTTCATGTTCTTAGGATCAACCAGGTCTTTTACAGACCTTAGAGAGCTTCAAATGGTGTTAAGGGGCCTATAGGTAGAGGGAATCGTATGCTTCCTCAAGATTCTAGCAATCTTATTAGTCGTCCCTTGGATAAAAGGAATATGGACTCCTGGAATTTGATATTTGGGTTCTTTCTTAATTGAAGGAACTTTGCTAGCCCTAAGGAAAACTTTGAGCCCTTGGTGCCTACTATATCTATTATTATTGAACACATTAAGAAGAAGGGGTTTTTCATTAGAAAGGTTGTTTTTGTCAGAAACCCTTAATGCACAAGTAGCTAAGTTGTT
Source organism: Pinus taeda (assembly GCA_000404065.3). Taxonomy (NCBI): domain Eukaryota; kingdom Viridiplantae; phylum Streptophyta; class Pinopsida; order Pinales; family Pinaceae; genus Pinus; species Pinus taeda. The sequence goes on along the minus strand of APFE030673546.1, from coordinate 9,523 downwards.
GAGAACACATAGATTTTGAGCTGTGAAATGACGAGACTTGGCATGAAGATATTTCTCTATATGAATTTTCTTCTAAAAGACCTAGCTAAGTCCTATCATTTCCTGGCTCAAAAGCTAGGTGTTCTCAACAGTTTAGCTACTCGTGCATTAAGAGTTTCTGACGAAAACCAACTTTATGATGAAAAATCCAATCTACTTAATGTGTTCAATAATAATGGATACAATAGGTTCCAAGGCCTCAAACATTTCCTCAGGGCTAACAAAGGTCCTTGAATTAAGAAAGAACCCAAAGATAAAATTTTAGGTGTCCATCTTCCTTTTATCCAAGGGAGGGCTGATAAGATTGTTAAAATCTTGAGGAAGCATAAGTTTCCCTCTACCTTTAGGCCCATGAACACCATTCGAAGTTCCTTAAGGTTTGTAAAAGACTCAGTTGATCCTAAGAACATGAAAGGTGTTTATGAAATTCCATGTTCTTGTAGGGACCCCTACATTGGTTAAATTGGTTGTTTGATAAATCAAAGGATCCATGAGCACGCAATTGACATAAAACATGCGAGGACCTGCTCCTCAGATTTGGAGGAGCATGCAAAAAAGACAAAACATCACATCTACATTGAACAATCTTGGGTCATTGCAAGGGGTGATCATTTTTTTCATCGAAAGTTTAGGGAGGCCATTGAGATTGATAGGAAGCCTTGGAATATAGATAGGGATGATGGATGGAAGATTAGTGATCATTGGGTCCCCATCCTTTCTTCATAATTTTATTTTTATTTTTGGGTCATTAGATTTGCTAAATTTTTTTATTTAAATAAAATTATTAAAATTAAATAATATTTATATTGGTCAATAACTTTATTTTTTATTTCTTTTAAATAAAGTAGACTAAATTTGTTTGATTTTATTCTTTATTTTTAGGCTTTCTTTTTTATTACTCAAAGAATTTTATTATTAATGTTGAGATATATTTTGGCAAAAATCACATAAAGAAACCATAAGTTGACGCATTTCGAACCATATAGTGTGGTTCATCTTTAGGACAAGATGAAGAACCAGATCATGGTATTAGATTAAATAGATGA
>APFE030673542.1:205716-232881 GCA_000404065.3 Pinus taeda | reverse complement strand
ATGGCTGAAAAAGTGTAGGGAAAATAAATCAAGTGGAACCAAGACTTTTCCTTAACTAAGCTGTTGTTATTGGAGGAGTTGAATAAAAGAAAGAAATCATGGCAGTCATTTGTTGACTCTTCAAAATTGGTGGATGATGTGCTAGTTAGTTCCATGAGCAAGAAGGAAACACCCTTAGTAGTGGTAAAGGACATTCAATCACTAACTAGAAGCTTAGTGAAGAGACCCTTAGCTACAGTGCATTCCATAGGAAATAAGAAAGGGAAGAAGCTACAGTTTTCTCCAAAAGTGGTGGATGTCCCTAAGAAACATCTCACTAGGTCTCCTGCAAAAAAGCTTCACTTGAAGCAGGCATTTAAGACCATGGAGACCATACCAAAAGATGAAGTTTTTGATGATAAAGTCAAGTAGATTGTGCAATTCCAAGAATAATTGAAGAAGTCCCATTTGATGATTGCATATTTGCAGCAGGAAAATAGACAATTAAAGAAGGCTATTCTAGAAACGACAACTCAACCTACTAAATATGTGCCAATATTTAAAGCTACACCAGGTGCTACTAAATCCAAGGGAAAAGAAAAGGTAATCAAAGGAGATGTTAAGAAGGTATAAATTCTAGCAACTAGGATTACCAAATCCTCATCTAGGAAGCTACAAATCGAAGAAGAGAAGATAGTGCAAGAGAGGAAGATAGAGGTAGATGAGTAAACACACCTTTAATAGGTTGAGAAGGCAACTAAAGGAAGCTCATAGGAAAATTTTTGAGCTCAAACAATAGGATGAAATGGCCAGAAAACAAATGCGTGACCTTGAAATCTATCACCCAGCCATGGGCAATGCCAAACACATGTTGAGCAGATCCATTCCACTACACTGGCAAATGAAAAATGTATGTAGGCATAATATATCTATGAGGAAAGAACTAAGAGCCGCCAAATAAAAGTTAAGGGAGTTTCATGAAAAAAATAGATGGAAATTAAACCTATTCGCTGAGGAAGCCAAAATTTGAATGTTGGAAGAGGAAAATAACACAATTTTGATTTTTGAATATGCCTAAAGCATGCTTGGTTATGGGGTTGATGTTTTAGGTGATAATTTTTTTTCTTATACTCCATCTTGCAACCATATCTAGTTAGGATCTTTAGGTCATGTTGTGAAGAAGCAACTTTAACAGTGTTTTGGACCCTATCTAGCCTTAGGGTTAGGGTTTTTGGTGTGGATATGAATATTTTGCATTTTAGTGAAGGAAGGCTTGAAAGAGGTATATGGCATGATTATTGCAGTGTCATCATCATCATTAATGTGTGCAGTTTTCCCATAAACATCAATGTCACTCAAATCACAAAAAAAAATGGCGCTACACTTTTGAAACTATCACTCTGTTTTTTGCTACAGAAGATTTGTCAAAGTTTGAGGCATTATGCGATAAAATAAAACTTCCAAAGGGGAAAATATCCATGCTCAGACTTGTTTACACATGTTGGAGTCATCAAGCAGCTCAAAAGTCAACCAGAGATATTATAACCATGGAGTGCTTTGTTTCCTTGGTGCATTTTTGCATTTTTTGAGAATTAGGGAGAAAACATAATTACCGATCAAACGAGAAAATTACCGATTACCCATTTTTTTGAGGTAGAAAAAATCCACCCGATTTTGAAAAGTGGTGATTAAGAATAGACATTGTTTTGGAGCATATTTTTGGCACTTCAAAGTTTCTTATGTGTCAAGTATGAGCATTTTTTTAAATGTGAGTAATTTTCATGATGATTTTAAAAAATGTTGATGCAACGTCAACCCCTTTTTTTAAGAGGGTTTATTTTTAACACTTTAAATTTTCTAATGTTTGCTTCTTCCAAAAGATATTTAATTTTAAATATATTTATGTATTTGTGTTTTTATTTTATTTTTTTTCCAAATTTTTTTTTGTATATGAAATCTTAATTTTTTCCACATCAGTTAAAAAATTAAAAAAATCGGTCCCCCCCCAATATCTTAAAAGTTAGTTATTTTTCTATTTGTTTATGTAATGTTAATATATTTTCAATGCACAGTAAAGCTAATTGTCAATATATAATATATATATATATATATATATATATATATATATTACTATATATATATATATATTTATATATAGTCATATAATTATATATATAATATAACATATTTTCAAAAAAGTTACACATTTGGGGGACTTTTTAAAAAAAATAAATGTATTAAATGTTTTTTTATGGAAATCCTGAACACAAAAATCTTAAAAAAAAAACAATGTTAATTAATTGTTATGTTAAAATTAAGGAAGTGTCTACCAAGTTGGAGGAATTATCCCAGATAACTAAAAAGTGGCTAGAAATTAGGCAAAAAAAATCAAGTTAAAATATTGTTAGTAGCAATGTTTGAAATCATTTTTTTGTGGTAAGAAATGGATTTCGAATGCCATAGAAAGTCTCGCTGGGCGCAACCAAACCTTGAATTTTGACAGTTAATAACTTGGATTTTAAAAATCCCCAGCCAAGATTGTTTCATCAAAATCTTGCCTGAATTTTCCAATCGATTTTCAATGGCAAAAAAATAGTCTAGTTAGACTACGGAAAAAATTAATAGTAATTACAATTTTTTTACAAAATTAAAAAAAAAATGATTCACATAAAATTTAAAGTGAAAATCATATAATAAAGATATTGAAGATATAACAACAATAGTCAAATGCTCATTCTTCTCATAAAATCTCAAAGTCAAAACATTAAAAGTAAAACTAATGAATATCTCTCAAAATTGAGTTTGATTGACAAGCATAACTTAAATTTCATCAACAATGTCATATAATCCATGTTCATCATCTTCTACAACTTCATTATTTTCTTCTTCCACAATATTTTCTACTCGAGTTTCCTCATTTTCCTCTTCTAATGGATCTTTCATGTATACAAATCTTCCAAAGTGTTATTTTCCAATCATTACATATAATGGTGGTTGAGGTTCCTTTGCCTTTTTTGCCACACGCGATTCATTAAAATCTCTTTTCCTCAAAACAACTTATTGCATTACATCTCGAAGAAATTGAAGAGCATTAATTTTTTGTTGAATAAAATTGCATTGTAGTGGTTCTTTTTCAGTCACAATGCAATTTCTTCCTTTTTGTAGGCAACATGATAGTGTTGTACCTAATCATCAATCATAAAAGAAATAAGTAATTAGTATAAACACATAAAAACTAAAAATGAAAATATTAAAATTCAATTTTCTATAAGAAAACTTACTTGAACCTGAAAATAAATCCAAAACTCAATCTCCTTCTTTAGAACATAAACCTATAAGATAGTTAATCAATTCTAATAAATTTTAATAAATGTTAATTATCTCTCCTTTTGCATCTTTATTCTCATATGTTAACTCTTTTATGACAACATCATGAACCAGTACTTGACTATGACTCTTTCTATCTACTCGATTCAGAAGAATAGGATTATAGCTATCATCTTTTGTCCAACATTCAACATGGATGAAGTCACAATCAATTATAATTGGCTGATCTCTAGAAGAAATAAGATTTAACTTTTTCCTATAACATGCAATAGTAAAAGTTCAATTAACTTGTACATATTTTTTTTTTAACATTAATCAAACATACAATTTCAATGTTTTACCATGTAAGCTACATCCTTGAGTTCACTTTTCCCTTGAAGCTTGTTAATAACATTATAAATTGTGTGTCTGAATGAAATGTCACAAATCTCCAAAGTGGTGATGTTGTGACTTCTTGAAAGCCAATAACCACTTTATTAAAAGCTTGATAAGTATAAGGCTCAATATCATATGCAATGTCTACAATAACCAGGGCATATTCCTTTTTAGGTATGATTTTTGCAATGTCTTCACAATGACCTTGTAGCATTTAATATTTCATAGTGTCCATCCCATTCCAAATGAAATGAGTAAGAGTAGGATCAAGTTAAAAATTCCTAAGACATTAGCCTTTCTAACTTAATTTTTTCAATAATGCTTTTGAAAGGATTTGGTACTCCATCTGCATCCTTCTTTGACATCTTTAACAAAATAAAAAAATTAAGTATAAGAAATAAAATAAAAAAAAAATTATATATGAATAAAATTAATTAAAAATCAACACCATTTTCTAATTGCAGATAAAAACCTTTAAGTGTTGTTGTAGAACTGTTCTAGGTAGTTGCATAAAACATCATCCCAACTCTCTTCATTTAACATTCTAACCATATGTTCTTGCATTTTCATATAAATATTATCACTGAATAAATAAAGTAAAATTTGTTAATATAGTGATATGTATAAAAAATATTACCAAAAACAATATGTTATATTTAAAATAAAATTATAATCCAAGAAAAAAGTAAAAATAATTCAAAAAACTTACTTTTGAAATTCTGAGCACATTTCGTCCAATGACAATTCACATGACTTCACATGACATACCATTGATTTGACTAGTTTGTCATCCTTCACTCCTTGCAATGTTCTATAAGGTGTGATAGTCATATCATCTAGAAGTTGCTTCATTTTGGGACCTATATTACTATTGGTACATATTATGGGTTTAGACTTCTTAACCTTCTGACTTTTTATGGAAATATTCTCCTACATGTCAAAAATATCATCAATCAATTCTCATGTCTCCCCAGTTCTAAATGCCAACTGGAAAATGTTATCCATGCCTTTGCATAATTTTGAATTTACTTTGCCACCTTTTGAATTGATTTTATTCTCAATTTGATAACATGTTTCCATACAACATTCCTTTCAAAAGCTTAAAATAACATTTTTCTTATCCCCACCTCATTTTTCTACAAATTCATTATGAATAAGTCTGACCCTTTGGATGAAAGTCATAGATATTCTATAAGAATTATCTACATTATGGTCCCAAGCCAATAACTTTGCCTCTATTCCTGTTAAACCAACATAAATGATGCATTACACTATTTCAAAAGAGAGTTATTGGGATATTCCTTGATCAATTTTATTTTGGCCTTTGTTGAATTGTTCCCTCCAATTACATAATATTTGTATTCAAAACATCATGTCCTATCAAATGCCCCTTTCTTGGGAACTTTATTTGGATCAACAAGAACCACATAATTATGGACATGTAGGTGATGTGTATCTTTAATTTGATATTGAGATTGTCCTTCATTTGACCTATAGAATTAGCTAACATTAAATTGAAATTTTTTGCCACAATTAATTAATTTATTCTTCATGAAGTGATCTCGGATGACATTTTTTTTTTTTGTTTTAATAATGTCATCCTCTAAATCAGCACTCGGTGTTATGATTTATTTGCTACCTTTAGAACTTTCACTTTGATCTTCATTGTTGCCCATGATTTTAATAGATTCACCAACTTTTGATTTCTTCTTCTTACTCGTTAACATATATTCTTCTACATAAACAATCTCCTCATCATCAAACAGAAGGGAGACATCCGTGGCCATTTTTTTGTGTTTTATTTCTTTTCTTCTTTTGAACGACAGTTCTAATCTCCTCCTCACTAATGGTAACATATTTTTTAGCTTCAATTTCCACATCTTCAAAAGCAACATAATTAGATATTTTAGATTGACCTACCTTAGGGATTCTTTGATGATCCCTTGTATTACTATTACAGTGTCATGGATTATTGCTATTTGTTTCCTTCTCCTTTCTTCTTTTGTCTCTGTATGGAAATTGTTGATCACATTCGTAATATTTGGCTCTAGATAATAAATACCCTCCAACATCATTAAAAGACTCTAAAAAAAATCGTATCAAACAAAATACAATATGCCAACGATCAATCATTTATAAAAAATTTAATGATCCTTACAATAATGTGTAACACATAAATATAAATAAGCATACTTACCATGTTATTTGAAATGTTAGTTGTGATTTCTTCACACAGATGTATAGATTCTTCATATGTGTCATACTTGACCTTTGAGAGATGATATCTAACATTTTTGTGTGTCTTATGCAATTTTGCAAGAACATAAACAGTGTCTGCTTTCAGAACCAAACATATGTCACTTACTCTTCCCATCACCTCATATGGTTCACCAAAGTTAATCATATCACAACATAGATAGATATGCGTACTATCATTGCTTTCAATATTTTTAACATGCCATGTAAAATTTGTTTTATTTATTTCTCATGAATTCTTCCATTCAGAAATAATCTTGAATGTACTTAATGGTCTAGTTTCTTAACTTTTACGATGTTTCTCAGTTTGGGTATGCTCAACATTATTCATAGAGCATCCAACTACAAATTTTGATGATGGAATTGTTGTCATTGTTCAAGAAACATTCACAACAAACCTTCTTTGATGTCATCTTCCTCAAAATATTATATTATATATATATATATATTATATATATATATATATATAATATATATATAGATATATAATATATTATAAATATATATATTAGAATTAATTAAAAAAAACATATATTAATTAAACAATTTAAAAAATAACAATACAAATTTATTTAGAAAAATATAAATATAATAATAATCTAAATTAAAATTATATATAATATATATATTTATATATATATATATATATATATATATATAAAAAAAAAAATTTTCGACAAAATTTTTTTGGGGAAACTTTAGACTGAAATTTTCAATCTCTAATTCTATAAAATTATCATTGGTGAGATGCTTTGTATCTCGACATCTTCTGGTTGAAGTCATGGATTCTTCTAATAGTGAAGTTTTTCTTTCTATAGCATCGACATCTTCGTCATGTAACAACTCTATTCATTTTGATGAATATAACGAAGATTCTTTCACTATGAATAGAGAGACAAATTTTCCACATGGTCTTAATCCTAAGGATGATAAGAGAAACATTGATGAAGGGAAATAAAAAGAATTTCCTGTGAATAGAGAGTCAATTTTTCGACTTAGTCAATCCTAAGGATTATGAGCACCACTTATGAAGGGCAGGATGAAGAATGTCTAGTAAATAGAGAGTCAAATTTTCCACTTAGTCCTAATACCAAGGATTATGAGAGCACCATTGATGAAATGGGGGATGAAGAATTTCTAGAGTCAAATTTTCCACATAGTCCTAATCCTAAGGATTATGAGAACATCACTGAGGAAGAGGAGGGGGAGGATGAACAATATCCAGTAAATAGAGATTCAAAGTTCCCGCTTAGTATTAATCCTAAAGATTATGAGAGCACCACTGACGAAGGGGATGATGAAGAATTTTCATTAAATAGAAATTAAAAGTTTCCACTCAGTCCTAATAAAAAGGATTCTAATACCACGATTGATGAAGGGGAGGATGAAGAATTTCCTGCAAATGATAATTTGACTATGAATAGAGAGTCATATTTTCCACTTAGTCATAATCCTAAGGATTATGTGAGCACCAGTTACGAAGGGGAGGATGAAGAGTTTCTTGCAAATGATAATTTTAGAGGAAAAAATGTGAATAATGCATTTTCTCTAAGTGAGTGTTTCAAAAGCACTCATGGTTATAAAGAATTGAATCCTCCAAGGGAGGATTTCAAAAGCACAGATGAAGATGGTGAAGAATTTCTCCGAGTAAGGATTTAAAAAGTGCAGATGTTAATAGTGAAGAATTTCCTTCAAGTGAGGATGGTAATGAATATTTTCCAAGGAATGATAGTGATGAATTTTCTAGCTATGTTCAAAATGATCACAGTGAGGATAATATCCCTCCTAATGATGATGAAAATGCCTCTACAAAGAATAATGAAATGATAGAGACGTTGTGATAAAATATTGTATCTAGGAGTAGGAGTAAACCTTTTCATATCTATCCAAAATATTCTAGTTATACAAGGTTTAGGACAGAATATCTCACAAGTAGAAGTTCTATTGGTGATCTAATTTCAAATGAATTTTGTCGAAAGGAATGCTTGAAATATATGGATTTCAAGTTTTTTTTTGGAGCAAAGGAAGAGATATTTGTTAATGAATAAAAGCATGCAAAATTCATATTTAGTGGGTTTCATGCAATCTACATTGGCAAGTTATGATCACCATATGGTGAATGTATTTCTCTATAGAAAAACTTTCAAAATTTTGTGTTCAATTGGTAATTTTATTTTGTCAAGAATCCCAGAAAGACTAGAAAATGATCCTACACTTTATTCAAAAGTGCATTATAGAAGAGAGGTTGGGCCATCAACAATTACTGCAATCTCATGGATGAAATACTTATTTTCAAAGAATGGAGAGTGTATGCCAAATAAAGACTCAATATATATTCCAAATAATTGCTCAAGATGATAAATCTACAACTTATACAGAGAATATGCTGAAGGTGCTAAAGGAGATGGTAATTTGATTACATGTTCATATTTTACAAGGATATGGAAGAATGAATTCATCAATTTTTGTATTCATAAGAAGACAAGGATGGGGGTTTGGAGTACATGTGCTTCTCTTAAATAAAAGACAGATAAATGTTAAGGGGCAGAAAGAGGTATGCATTCATAACATTATTTTTAAACATTGGATATCTATCAACTATGAAAATATATTTATTAATAGTTTTCTTTTATTTTATGTGTGGATTCCATTGTCAAAACACTTCAAGATCATCACAATCAGTAAACAAGTGAAAGACAAAAAATGTATAAGAATTGAAATAAGTGTTATGATAATCCAACTAGATATTTTGGTTTGCTAATCTATGGTATGGACCAAAAGAAAACACTTCTGCCACATTTTGTTCTCACGCCAAAAAGATTACAAGAGGAAAATTTTATTTAGTTTCATTTGGTTGGTTGTATGGCTTTTAATGGGAAGATGTTGCTAACAGTTTACTTAACGGCTCCAAATATTCATAATGATGCAAATATAACCATAACTATAATCCATGATGTGGTTTCTCATTGGTCTGGCCTTCTTCCTAAAGTTTTTGTATCCGCAATTAGACAACACAAGCCGTGAAAACAAAAATCAGGTTCTTTTTGGATATCTAAACATGCTTATTGAATTGGGAATTTTTAAAAAGGTAAAGGTTGGTTTCCTTCTTGTTGGGCATGCACATAACCATATTGATCAGATGTTTAGTCTTTTTTCAGTAACATTGAGTAGGAAGGATGTTGGGAGCCTGCCATAATTAATTGAATGTATTACGAAATCATACATTCAATAATTGTTTTTCATGTGTTGAAAGAAACTATTGACACGTGAAGGTTTATTCTTGGATCGCATGGTGAGGAGAAATGTATTGAACAACTTAATGAAATTATCTTCCAGCATCAATTTGTTATCAAATAAATTGATGGGAAAACACTTATATGGTGAAAGAAGTATTCCACTGTTGCAGAATGGGGGTCCTCATCAAGTTTAGCAATTTTGAATTTAATCCCAGATCATATAATATTTGCATCAAAGATATTATTATTACAATTAGTTGTTGAACTCCATAATGCATGAAGACATAAGAGAGAGATAAATTATTTTTAATGCCTGGAAGAAATTAAAAGATGTATTAGAGATACAGATGAGTACTTTGATGTTGTTGATTCAGTTTGGTGGGAGTATTTTTTCAATAATCAAAGTGATATCATTTCAAGATCAAGAAATGAAGATACATTTTTGAAGACTTCATTTATTTGGCCGCAAAATATTCCAAATGAAGAGGAGGGAAGAGACATTGTTGAACATCAACAATCTCAAGGCATTGTTAATTCTCCACGGGTAGAAGAAAGATAAATCTATATTGGTTCTAGAACATCACGTGCACAATGTGAAGCCTTGGAAGACCTTTATAGGGTTCTGTGCAGGATGTTAAGGATGGTTGCACGATAGGAGTATTAGTAGATGGATATCCACTAGGTTATCCATTCTGGGCTGCCAAGGTTATAAATGTCATTAAAGAAAATGAAGATATAACAGTTGTTGAAGTACACTGGTATGCCACAAATACCCACCCATTCAATGGTATGTAGAAGCTTAAGATGGTAGTTGATAAACAAATTGGAAAAAAGAGAAAGAGAAAGGGTACAAACATAAATAATCGCCACACATACCTCTTAAAATCGGAGGATGTTGACATACTTATCTATGACTTAAATTTAAAAAAGAGAGGAACTCTTCACTTCAGGACCATAGATATTTTGAACAAGTTGCTACTAGAAGAAACAATGTTGAGATGGGAGTCTACTAAACCTAGTCATAGATCTAGAAGACTTTTGAAACCTGAAATGGTGGGCATGCATGTTGAATAAGATGGGGCTCTAGTTGATGAAAGAGAAGAATATGGTTCATCTTCATCTGCATCCAGTCATTCATCTGAAGATGTACATTCTGATGGTGTGCCAGAACCTATAGGTGATTTTGAATAAATATCTAAGACATTTTATGTAAATGATGTTTGCGTGAACTTGAAATAAATATGTTTACTTCCATATGATCTTACATGAAGTTATCAGTCATTTCTATGTTTGTTGGATTATATGTTTTAATTATGAATAATTAATCTCTTTAGAATATCCACAATGCAATGTGAATGCAATAATGAATTACAAAAATAATGTATATTATATTCAATCTACCAAAATTGATATTTCGATTAAAAGTAAAGAAACATTAGAAATTAATGTTGATTTTTTAAATCATACAGTGATATTGCCATGATATTATTTTTTGTTATCATTTGGTATAAGATAGTTTTAAAAATGTTGAAAATTTAATTCCTCATTAAAAGGGGACACATCGTTTTGATGGTTGATTTTTAGGTTTTTGTTGCAATAGGATAAGTTGCCTTAGGTTAAGATTTGAAAATAGCTGTAGTTTTCGCCTTTAAATAAAAATTACTCTTGAAATAATGAATATTTCATTTACTTGTTCATTTTTAAAAATTATTTTAGTCATATAATTTGTCCATAATTTCATGGTTGAAATATGTTAAAAGCTTAAGGTTTTTAATTCCATGGTTGAAAATTTGTCAAAATCCTAAGGTTTTTCTGAGACATAATATTCTATCTTTAATGTTATTGTTGAAACATTCAATTTTGGGTTTTTTAGAGTCCAAAATATTTTATTCTTTAACAACATGGATAGAAATTATTGGAATTATAAGCTGAGACATGATATTTTACCTTAACATCAATGTTCGAGAATTGTTGGAATTTTATGGTTTTCAAAGTCTCAATATTTTATCTTTATATTCATGCGCAAAAAAGGTGTCAAAATCGTAACTCATTTTTTTTTTTTTTCTAGCATCAACATTTATTGTTTTGAGGGTGTTATTTTCATCCATTTTGCAAAAGAAAAATTGTTTTTACTTCCAATTTAAAAAAATGTTGAACTTTTACCCTAAGAAAAAACATCATTTTGGCATACGCAATTTTCATTTTTTGGTTGTTTTTTCATGTTTTTTTGGGGGTTTTGGGCTAGAGTTCTCGTTTTCAGGTAATAGTTCTCGATTGATTGGTAATTTTATTAGGAGTGCAGTGCCAGGTGATGTGTTTCCAGACAGTCTTCTTTTTGGACGAGTTTACCTGGTAAAAACTTGATGTAATTTTTTTTATGCTTTTAGTAATTGTAATAAAGTATTCAATAACTCAGAAGATTGATTTGGGGTTGAGAAATTAATGTGAAATGCTTAGGAAATACTTAGTTATGAAGTCCCTAGCCTTTAGAAATTAGTTATATTTTCATTCCAGAAGTTACAAACTAAAATCTTAATGAGGAATTCGACCCCTAGAGGTGGGAACTGACTCAGTTTGGGCTATTTATGATATGATTGTAAAGTAGAAAAGGGTTGGTCTGCATGTGAAGAAAGAGAGACATTTTTGTGTACATTTTGAATACTTTCAGTGAATAACAAAGGCTTGAAGGACTTGTTACAGTGATTCTTGTGTTAGCCTCTATGATGATGTGCATCTTTTTGTTGTAAGTTTCAGGTTTCAATCATTATTCTATGAATGTTTGTCTTCTTGTTTAGATAAACAAAGAATTATCTCAAAATTAACTATTGTAGTGCTCTGTTGTAAGTTTGATAAATAATCATTGGCTTTCCTCTTGAATGGCATGTGAAATTCATCCTTTATTTTAGATGTTTTATATGTCATTTGTTTATTTTTCTGCTACTCACTCTCCCCTACAACAAACTTGATCAAAATATCACAATGAATACATACCTTGATCTATTTACAAAAGCCTTTCACCATCCCAGCTATTCACTAAAAACATAAATTAAGAGTGAATTCATTCCCAATAGATCTATCTTCACACTTACTAGCAAAACATTAAACAATTTTATTTCCTTTTTTCCTTAAGAACTAGCCTAAGATCTAAAACATTCATTTAGCTAATTGACTAAGAAAAACCTAGTGAGAGAGCCCTCTCCAAGGCTATAAGGGCTAGATTCTAGCCTAAAAGTGGTATGTGGTTACCTTTATAATCCTTTTTCATATTAAAGGAAATTACAGAGTGCTTACAAAAGTCAATCTAGCTAGTGACAATTCTCTGCCACCATTTATGGAAGATATTTGCTCTCCGAAAGTCCCACTAGTGCCTCCTAATGTTGGTCAGAAACTCCATTGCATTATAGAATATGGTCAATATCCTTTGCCCACACGATTCAACCCTCTCCCTCTTCCACGTGACTCCATTGAACGATAAGTATCCTTCTCTTCAACTCATCTTAGAGGTCATGGATTCACCTCTTAATCATCCTAAGGAGATTATGCCTCTTCATGCCTCTAGTCTTCCCAAATTGGAAAAGGTAGAGATTGGTATACAAAATATTGAATTGACCTAGGAGGCATCTCCCCGCCTCTGTTAGTTGGAAGTGCACCCTTAGACTGAGTCAATTCTTGGGTTTCTAATGCTGAACTTGCCAATGAATTTTCCAATTTTTCTCTAGATGTTAACGAGTGTCTTGTACGCCATTTATGTCTTGATAATTGTTGTCAAGGACCTCCACTAGCTCACGAGACCATTCACCTTATATGCCCTTGGTTGATTCCTGATAACGTTATGTTTGTAGGTTTTCCCTAGCATCATCAACCTTTAGGAATTGGGAAATTCAAATTTCTATGTCTTGACCCCATCATGGTGCACCATATGGTACCTCCACTCCTTCATGAGTTCATCTATGGAAATCCTTGGCCTATGCCTGGTAGTGGGCACACTTTGATATGACTTATTAAACTAAGTTATGCTTGTACATTTTGTACATAGGAGTGTGTGTGATATTTTTCTCCCTTTTTTGGTTTGGTGTGTGCTGCGAGCATTTCTCTTATATCTCATATATGCCAAAAATCCAAAAAAAAAAAATATAGAACTAAAAATACCAAAAATACTTGATCTTTTTTTTACCTCATCCGTGTCTAGTATTTCTATATGGTTTTTATAGGATAGGCTGGCATTTCTATTGTGACATCCATTAGACCTTAGGTGTGTTAAACTTACCTTGGAATACAATGGTAGGTCACATATCACCATCTCTGATGTATTATTGGCTGTCAGTGTCATCATTGTTCCCTAGGTTAGACCCTGTCAAGTTGCAACATTAGTCACTCATGCATGTTGTAGATTGGAAATAGAGCATTCCTAATCATGGATACCCTAGCTAGAACTTATTTGTCATATTGGTGTCCATGCAATCATTTTTACTCCTTTTCAAAACCCTCCTTTTGTCCCACCATGACCTAGAATATGAACCTCATGTCCTCTTCTTTATTATATTTTATGGCCTTACCCCAAGAGGATTCCACACTTTATCCCTTTTGATTGCCAAGTTTTATCAGCCTATTTTTTCACAATGAGCCTTGGTTTTTTCATTCCATCCTCATCATCTACTTGGGCTACCATTTTATTTCACTTGGTCTTTTACCCTTTCTTGGAAGAACCACTACGATGAGTGGTCCTATTAGCTAGCCTCTTGCCCTCTTCATGTTTTGAGAAGTTCCACCATGACTAGAACAAGTTTCTTCCCATTATAACACTCGTTCCTCTAGGAGGAGTTTCTTTTAAGCCACTTTTAAGACTCCTTATTTTATAAAATATTTCAAGTGAATTTTTCTCCTTCATGCTCGTTAAAGTAATTCAAGGGGCATTTATTTAGTATAAGTTTAACCCTTTTCCATATTGTTTAGACTAGTTATGAAAAAGGAACATATTGAGCATACTTGTCTTCTATTTCATTCTCATTAAATGGAAGGGAACATTTATTTCCATTAGTCATCAAAATGGCAGCGTCAATCGCATTGCCCTTGAACATGGCACCTATCTGCATTCTTATCTCACAGTTAGGTTTTTAGTTACTGGAAATGTATGGCATCGATGATACTTGCTTGTTTAATTCCAAACAAGACAATGGCACCCTAATTTCTAATCACATCCATGAGTGGTGACATTACTAGAGGTTAGTCCAAACCTAACTCCCCGATGAGATTTTATGTAAATGGTTCATTCGGTCGTTATAATCTTACTTAGCCAATGATGTATTGATATTCATGATTGTTACTGATGAACAAGTCATCGTAGCTACCCAAAAATTGTATTTGATTTATTCTAAGCCTAATACACTTTATTAAGTACTTCTAAATGCTCCTTTCCCTTCTATTGACACACCTAAGCCAACCCTAGGACTACGCGTTGATGGTGTGATTGGTTCTATTCGTAATTTTGTCAACTAACTTTCTATCCAACTTGGGAAATTGATAGTGACATCACAAGCCCCAGCAAGTGCTCATGGATTTACAAATGCACCCTCTTTTGAGCTACCCACTGACATTATCATGGTGAAGTCCATAGTACCTAAGAACAATCAACAATCTGGTGGGAAGAAAATTCAAAAAGAACAAATAAAAAGAACCAAAATGCTCAAGAGACTCAAACAAACCCTCCTTATCAGGAAGGGGTTACATTTGAACATCGTCATAAGATTAAGTTCCCTTGAAATATTTGTCACACAAGTTCCCTTAGATGGATGAAGTTCATAAGCTTCTTGCAACACCACCTACTGCTCAACAAGTTGTTGTTTTGACTTATTAGTTCCCTGCACAACCACAACAAAAAATGGTTTCCCACACTACTCCACCTCCACAAGGGGGTAATAAGGGGCCCTCTTTCAATCTTGCTCCTAATATGCCCATCCTTATGTGCCAAGATCACATCAATGTGACCATCCAAGCTAAGTCATATGATACTCCTGAGTCAATTTCTTCTTCTAATGACTTGGCCACCCTGACTGCTTCCACTGGACCTCTCATACTAGATAAGCTTGTGGAGCCAGTTTATCACCCACCTAAGGGTGTCATTCACAAGACTACACACATCTCATCTACGTGGGTTTCCCAACCTTATAGTATTGTTGAGGACTTATCCCAAGCTTTGTATTCCATGTTTTCATAGAGGTTTTGTAAAGTTGTCCTCAACAACGCAAATCCTTGTTGTCTGCGATTAGTGGGGCAGATCTTCCTGACTCAAATCTCATCACATCCAATGTTGACAAGGTAAACATTTGACTTTCCCACCAAATATCCTTTCAGATTATTGTGTGTATATTTCAGAGAGATGTTCATCGTAATTTTGTCAATGAAGGCTCCTCTACATATGTCATGTTAGCATCATGTTGGAAGGTTCTTGACTCTTTAGCACTCGTGAAGTACACTACTACTCTATAAGCATTTGATGGGAACCATTTCACTCCTAAGGGGGTTCTTCCCATTTTTTCCATTGAACTAGGGGAAAAGCTACCTATATCGATGTCGAAGTCATTAAAACTCCTTTAGATTATAACCTGCTCCTTTTCCATAGTTGGTTCTATTTTATGACCGCGATTGTGCCATCCATATTTCATTTTTTTCTTTCCTCACAAAATCAATATTGTTACTATTGACCAACTACACTATTGTGTGTCGTTTCTCCCAATTACCACTACGTGGACTTCGATCCCACTTGTCAGAAATCACCCTAGAGAGTATGAGTGTGTTGGTGCGAGATTGTTCAAAAGCTCATCTCTTATTGGGGTTTTTCATCAATTACCACCACTTGACATTACTTCATCCGCTTCTAAATCTCTTATGCATAGGATCTATTCTGACACCTGTGGACCCCATAGATATTCTGATCTTTGGGTGGTGTATCCTGATATTATGGAAGCCAATCAAGCTATTGTGAATTCTATGCCACCATTTATGGAAGAGATTTCCTCTATGACAATCCCTTCAGTACCTCTTGATGTTCGTCAAAAACTCCATTACAATATAGAATATGACCAAGATCATTTTCCCACGTGATTTGTCCTTCTGCCTCTTCCATGTGACTCCCTTGAAGAAAAGTCTCCTTCTTGGAAAGTCATCTTAGAGGTCATGGACTCACCTCTTGATCATCCTAAGGAGATTATGCCTATTCATTCCTCTAGTCTTACAAAATTGGAAAAGGTAGAGATTCATATACAAACTCTTGAATCAACCCAGACAACATCTCCCCAGCCCTCCTAATTGGAAGTGCCATCCTTGGACTAAGTTGAGTCTTGGGTTTCTAATGCAGAACTTTCCAATGATTTTCCAACTTTTTTCCACATCAAAGAGTGTCTTGTACCCCATTTATGTCTTGATAGTCCTTGTCAAGAAGCTCCACTAGCTCACGAGACCACTCACCTTGTATGTCCTTGGGTTATTCCTAATAACACTATGGTTCTAGGTTTTCCCTAACATCATCAACTTTCTATGGCATGGAACCATCATGGTGCGATATATGGTACCTCCACTACTCCATGAGTCAATTTATGGAAATATGATGCAGGAGCATAAGACTTGAAGACAAATTCGAAGAATTATTCCAAAAAAAAAAAAAAAAATTACAAGCAAAGGAGTGGGATCCTTTAGCGATCAATTTCGATGTTTTTCTAGTTAAGCATAGAGCTAGAATATAGGATTTGATCATGATGTAATAAGTTTTAGTTAGTTAGTTGTAGTGGAGATTCTCGAGGAGGATTCCTCATAGGACAAATAGGGTTAATAAATTTTAGCCTTTGAATTAGGATCTAGTTGTTAGGATGAACCAATACTTATGTAATTTTCACACTATTGTAAAGGGATTTTGACTGTTGAAGAAATTTGGCTTTCTTGGAGCGAATCCAGTAGATTGGAAAAATTTATTTTCTGTGTATGTGGACGATAAATTTCCTGTCAAATCCTGAAGGATAATCTCCTTCGAAACCTCTGCATTATTGTGAAATTCGAAGGTTAATTGGTATTCTGTGAGATGGAAGGAAAAGGTGTTCACTGTGTTAAATTCTGTGTTTTTTAACTATGTTTCTCATAAACTCTGAGAGTGGGGAGTGGACGGTCAAGATCAGTGGAGAAAGACCAAGGAAGTAATGGCATTAGAGTTAATTGGGACCATTAGATCTCAATTGAGGCAGATAAACGGTGTTTGAGCGAAGAAGTTAACCTACAGTTAGCGAGCTGAAGCGGTTGGAGAAAAACCACAAGTGGTTATCAGGCGGAAGAAAGGCTGTAAGCAGTATTTTCTAATTGGCTCTGTTTCCATACATATCGTGACACGTAGCAAAGAGGAGAGAGATTGAAATAGCTTATCGAGTGCGTTTAAAGTGTGCAAGTGTCTCGACCGATATTCATTTGAACCGTTAGATCTAGTGGTGGAAGATCAATAGTTGATAGATGAGGAGCAGGTTTGAGGTCGGGGGAGAGTTGTGACCATTGGATCTTAATAGGTCAATGGTGAAGAAGTGTTGATGGGTTTTAGAAGGAAGATTTCAAATTTTGTTAAGCTATGGTTTATATTACCATTAGGTCTGGACTAGTGGAGGTTTAGCGAAACTCTATGGTTAGGAGGCTACTAACTTAGCAGAACTTCTAGGATTAGAAGTGGATGATAGAGAGCTCATTGGACCAGCAATTACAACCGCAACCAGGAGTAAAAGGTATAATCTCACAGTTTGGGAGATTAACACTCTACCCTGTACCCAGACTGCCATCATTAGTGGTATTAGAAAAACCTATTGACACTGAATTGAATCTCAAAAGCAAGAGAAGGAAATCCAATATGGCTTTTAAAGTTGGAAGAGGACGAGGATGTGGTAGAAGAGGACGACCATTTGCAAATGCTGAGGTGATGGAATCTATGCAACAGATGAAGGCTTGATTAGAAGCATTAACAACAGGGAAAAATATAGATGATGGAGATGTTAGTGAGCCTGAGGTTGAAACTGAAGAATTGATAGATTGGATTAATGGCATGGAGAAATTCTTTGATTATGAAGAAATAGAAACTGAGGTTTCAATATATGCAGGAGGATTGAATCTAGAAGAATTGATAGACTAGATTAATGACATGGAGAAATTCTTTGATTATGAAGAAACAGAAGATGAGAAGAAAGTAAAGTTTGTTGTAACCAAGCTAAAAGGACATGCAACACTTTGGTGGGATGGAGTGTAGGCAGAGAGAAAGAGTCTTGGTCAACAGCCAATTAGAAATTGGAATAGGATGGTAGCAAAGCTAAGAGGTAAGTTTCTACCAATTAATTATTAGCAAACCTTGTTCAGACAGATGTAGAATCTTAGACAGAGGTGTATGACAGTGAGAGAATATAAAGAGGAATTCTATAAGGTAAGTATAAGAGCTAGACAAACTCAGGATACAGATGAGAAGGTGGCTAGGTATGTGAATGGCCTTAGGATGGATATTCAAGATGAGATAAGTATACTGTCTCCTAAAACAATAGAAGAAGCTTATTGGGTGGTATTGAAGACTGAAGAAAAACTCATGAGGAAGCAGTTTGCCAGAGGAAGAGGTACTTTCCGAGGAAAAGGAAGTCCAGGTGGTAGAGGAAGATCTACAATACCTAGAGATGGATCTAACAGCAGCTCAACCCAGCATGCAACCACAGGAGGTGATGCAAGTGGTAGAGGAAGTTTTTCTAGAGGAAGGGAGGCAGAGGTAGAGGAAGAGAAGTAAGATATGTAACAGCCCAAAATAAACATGTAATTAATTTTCTAATTAATATCAAATTCAAATCAGAGTAGCACTTACCTGTGTTACCTGTGGTTGACGTCTACTAATGGCAACAAGGTTTTGGGGACGACTCTCCACCCAACCGTAGGCTAAATTGCGCAAGGACTTGCTACAATTGGCCACCCCCGAGCCCTCAATCAACATACTATTGCCAGTGACTCCTCTGCCTTAGAACACTATTCTCCCAAGAGAATGAATGATAGAATGCCTCCCATCTTCCTCACCATCTAATAAATAGAACAAACATTGGAAGGGGAACCACATGCACACACTCCATGTGTCTACATGCAACTTTATTGCTTTCTTGCTTTATTTATTTTTGATAGCTTTACTGATTTATTTACTGCTTTCTTGTTTTATTTCTATTTATTTTTATTTAGATCTTTATTATGATTATTTATTACTATTTTTATTTTTTTTATTATTATTTTGTTTATCATGTTTATTATTATTTCCTGTATTTTAATATTAATTTATTATTATTATTAAGGGATTATTATTATTATTTTTTATTATTATTTAATATTTATTTATTGTTTTTTTTATTTATTACCTCATATTACCGACACCCTCTACTGAACTAGTATAACTAGCAAGCATCGAAAGTTTCACAACACCCGGGAAATCCCAAGGAATCTCTGTCCTTTTTCCCACTTTCGGCACCAGGCATAAGCCTGACCTGATCTGTATCCTAGTCCAAGGCTAGCCCCATGGCTTGTGCCTGACTCAGACCTCATCTACCCCCAGGCAGGCATTTGGTATAGTACTCAATGACTTCGGGCATCTCGCAAGGCTGGCCTACTCCCTCCACAACTACTAAGGCACACAGCCCCAGACATCGAAGTCCTTACACTCCCACCAGACTTCGGCATCCCAATCCAATAACAGGCACCTAGCGTAGAACATCAGTCACTTGGCCTCCTCAAGATGGTCCCATAGCCCTACAAGAGCTGTCCATCAAGAGCTACATAAGGCAAAGGAACCACTAGCATATGTAGTGTTGATTGAGTTTGTCCCCAGCCCATATGGTGTTACTTATTCTCCCTCGTTTGTATGGGCTCACACGAGATCATCAAATAAACCAACCCTCTCGGCCCATTGTGGAGTCCTGTGAATCATCACACCTCAACATGCAACCAATGCATTAGCCATACCATCATAGTATCATAGAAAATAATCCACATGCCAAGTCTTGCATGTCATCATGAGAACATTCATCATTGTTAATCGCAACATTATGAATAATAACGAACTGCGTGCTCATGCATGTCATAAGTTTGTACGCAACTATCACATGCTTCACCTCATGAAATACCATCATAAGTTATAACATTAACATATTTGCATCAATTCCATTTACTTTAACTATTAATTAAGATCATTCGACATGCATCTAGGATCTTTGTTATCTCATCAGTGTTATTAGTGTTACGTTTTCATCAAGATACCAATTACTTTTTCAATAATCATTTCCACTTCTTTCAACTAGGAAGTTGACCCTTTACACCATAGGTCTAATCATTTAAGTACATTGTTATATTTCACATGAGCCTCATCATCTTGAGTCTTAATCTCTCGTCATATATTCTTCCTTCGCCAAGGAAATTCTAGTGAAATTCATTGTTAAGATATTACAATCATTATTTAAATCATCTATCTCAAAATTAAAATCCCTTGGTTTTACATCTATTTACCCTTTGGCTTACCGATTCTAATACCACTATATGTAGTTGCATATAAACACTAGGTCATCATGATTTAATTTTATATCATGCTTAATTTACTTGCATGAGGGTTTGTTGATCCATGTTGACTTATACATACATCACTTAACCATTATCATTTTCATCCACAAAAATATTTTCTTATCTCGTCAAGTTCCTATCTCAATACCACTTGATCGCTTTATCGTAAATTCACCCTTCTTCAAGTTGGACAAGAGACTCTTTCTCATTAAATAGTATCATTATTTTAGATTTTGAAACAATTGGAAACACTACTACCATCATTGTCCATGAAAATTTTAAATGTGAGGTGTTATGTGGAAACAACCTCTTTTAACGTTATGGGAATTCCTACTCATGAAAGAATGAGTGCAAATCAGTGAAGTACAACCTCTATTAATTGAATTTTACTTCTTTGTCACTATGTACACATTCCTTCTCAATGTATCCTTATAAAATTTCTATCAACATTCCTTCCTATACTTCACTATTATTTTAAACATCTTCCTCGTTTATCATCACTTGGTCATTATGAAAATTCTCAACTTCATATCTTCTTATTTTTAAAATATGTAGATCATCATTATGACCATTACCAGTCATGTTTCTTGCTCCACTCATCAATACCCTTAAAATAAATTTCTTCTTGATAGAACATCCCTCCATTTCCTCCTACCAGATATTCATAGATATATTTTTATTTTTCTCCTAGCCTTGATTTCCTAATATTCCATGTCTACTAGCTTCAAAAATGGAAACTTCTTCACTTCATTTGACTTTAGTTTCTCACCTCCAGTCGTTGTGGTTTCTATTCCTCCTCTCTTAAAAGCATAGCATTGATATACTTTGGAAATGTTGTTACTACTATTCCCCAACTTGGGTAATACCCAATAAATAAATTCATTAAGATGGCTACCAAATGTAATATGTTTATCATTTCTAGTTTTAAGACATCAACATAATAAAATTGCCTGATCATACATCTTGTTATCCATAATTCATATACTTATGGAAAACTTTACAATGTGGCTCTCCCATTAGAGGGAAAACTATTATAGATTTGGTCATGCACACAACTTATCTCCTCCAATCATTCTATTTTATTATACCTTCCAGGTTCCTTAAAAATGACCTTCATTGTTACCATGATTATTCAACTTTATTAGTTGATTGCCAATATTTTCTTCTTTATGTGGATCATCCTTAGATAGACTTGATGGTCATACCTTTAGAGTACAATGTTATGATTATACCAAATACTTCCATTATGTTCTAAAATAGGTTGCCTCTTCTTACTGATTTCTTACCCTTGTTGTGACACTTCCTCTCAACCACCATAAGTATCTATGTAGCACCAAGTTGGCCATAATCACAAGATCTATTTTTAGTTATCATCAATAGAAAATTTGCAAGTGTTTCCTTCCCATTTCTCCTTAGACAAATTTATCAAATATATGCAATTAACCTTGAATCACGAAACCTCATGTAACATTATACTCCACATCGTAATAGTTAATTAAACTGAATTGAAATCATAGTGTACGATTTAGATGTATCCTAACGTTCAAACAATAAAACATGATTTAGTCTGTCTTAGCTAAGTAAGCACTCCTAATTAGTTCACAACATCTTAATTATCAAGGATTTGTTGTCATCATTAAAAGATCATATTCAAAGAGTTGTGTTTTTGCAATAATAGACCAGAGAAATGCCAAACAACTGCTATTGCTAAAGGACAATGAGAACAACAATCCAACCCAAATAATTAGTGAATAATATGATCAACATTCAAGGAATGTTATCTCTATGTTCTTGGATCATATTGAACCATAAAATAATGAACAGATGCAAGTGAAAAACGATCATCTAAAGGTAATAAGATATTAGAGTTTATCCATTGTGAATTGGAATAGATTTCACTATTTTAGAGCACTTCAATTGGTGACAAATTTCAACATCAATTATCCAAATACCTCAAGAAATATGTAAATTGTGTTGTAAAATGAACCGATGGTGAGTAGTTACACCAGCATTAAGATTTGTTCCTCCACAAAAAACCATGGCAGTATACCATATCAATAGTGCTCAATTTTTTTAAAGAAAATGCCATCCAATGTGGATCAAATCATGTTAGTTGGCGTATTTTTTAATCACATGACATGAATGTTTAGGATGTAAAGTTCAGTTGTTTACAATGTTCGGAAATGACCATCATTCAAGATATGTTTAACATTATAGCATGGTATCACAGGATTCTTCAAGAAAAATTCATGTGAAAATACGTTGATAGACAGAAAATAGACCGCTCTTTTAAAGAATTATATATCATCAATTATGGGTAGATTATCACCATCCAAGATTACAATATTTTTCCAATGAATCAATGAGTCATAACAAAACTATATACCTTTAATCATGTGACTCATTTAGAATTTCACTTTGTTATATGGTTGTAATGGAGAGAGCTATGTGAGCAACACCTTGGATTAATAAGCTTTTAGATTAGTGAAGCACTATCACACTAATGCAAATATCAATCTGCTGTCTATAATGATGCATGAGAAAACCAATGAGGAACTAATGAATGCACCAAACTTTAAGTTATAACAATGCTATTCTGTTGTCAAGAAATCCAATTGTTGTAGCTTATTGCCAAGAATATATCAGTCCTTAGATACCAAATTTAATAGCTAATTAAAGCAAAACTACAATGTGATGTGAGTCACTAGATGATCCAATCAGTCCACCAATTCACTTCTCAAATGATCATTGAATGCAAGATAAGGAGTCCTAATGATCTAGAGTCAAGCTTAGTGCCAAATGCAAAGGTAATATCTCACTGTAATGTCAAGATCAAACCTATATCCGACCTCTGAAAAATATCATATTTCTAACAGTGAAATCAAGTCACCCACATATGCATGCAATGATAGCCAAACACTTACATTTGATCCTCCAAAACAAATGGTGATACCCCTGGAATTTCAGGTCTCACTTCCATAATTTAATATCAGACTTTTGTAATGATTCTAAAGAAATAAGTTGGTTGTAGCTAGTTTAACAAGTGTATCAGTCTACCAAAGCGAAATCAGTTATCGAAATGTGATGAAAAAGAAAGTTGATGAGCTGTAAAAAAAGAAAATAAGGTTGATATAGAGACCTTGTACGAGAAATAAAAACACCACTGGAATAATGCAACCAAACACTGTAATAATATTATCAGTCACTCAATATCAAGATTCATCACTGAAGAAGCATAAAATAAGAGCCAAGATACTTATATTATTGTTGTGATAATTCTGCAGTGAATTTTGAACCAAATATGTATTAACCATGCCAAATTTTTCAACAAAGTTTTGAAGATTGTTTATTCATTTCAATCTAATGTTTTGTTGTTTTTCCCCTACTGCGCAGCATGCAATCAAACCATTGACAAATTTGAATCTGTTTGATTGATCATGCAAATTATTAATAATCACTAATTTTGTAGTATTAAATTATGGAAAACATGAGTTGGAAGCTAATACTGATGTCTGAATAAAACTTAGAGAATCATAAAATCAAAATTCGAATGAATAATTCTTAAGAATATTGGTGGCATTATTGTTTTAAGAAGGTACTTGAATTCTAAAAGAAAATTTATTCACCATGACTTTGAAATTATATGTCACACCAATATTAAGTCTACAGATTCATGACTTTTATGTGCTAGGATAAATTGAAATTATGTGTCGTAGAGTGAATTATTTTAAGTATCTGCTTAAGCAATCATAACTTATGTTAGAAGAAAGATGTTATAAAAATTTAAATGGACTCTTTTTAACAAAATAAATCATTCAACAAATTTATTGAATGTATCTTGCGATTCTTATGACCATTAAATGATTACTCTAAGGGGTTTTAAGAAATCAAACAACCAAAGAAATATTCCACACCATAAACAAGAAGAGACACCGCCAACCGACCCAAAACCATATCGGATGACTGGGAAAGTTATCTCTCCCCAAAACAAAAAATAAAATCATTTTATTAATAAGATGGCCCGCCTACAAGTGCACCTGTGAAGGCAACACCATATCAAACCCTTAACAAAGCTTTAATAGCTACCGGGTTTTACATTCCTTAATTACAACATAAGGATCGAAACAATACTAGGATAATTGGCTTGTTCATCTAGGAACTTTGAATTATACATAACCACATGATGATTCCTAAGAAATCTACACATGATGATTCCAATATCCCTGTGACAAGTCCGCGTTGTCCTGGAAAATGCTTATTCATATCTTTATTTTGAACGATATCCTATAATTGGACTGGTCGATCATCGATTCTTTGCCAGATGTGAAATAATGTTTATGTAGCAAACACTAGTTTTGTTCCCTCATGCTAATGCGATAGGGCAAGCCTTGAGAGCTTAGTTCCCAAGTTCAGCTGGCCACGGACCTGGCTAAGGTTTGGCTAGACTCTAAACCCTACCCGCAGAACCAGTCTTAACTGAACTTCTGAACCTTTTCTCGACAAATGCAACAAAACATAACGTAAAAGAACATTTTAATAGCAAAAGAAATAGTGCATGCTTTAATTATTGGAATTTCTAAGTAATATGTATGGTTCCAAGTATAATTATAAATGTTCCAAATACTCAAACTCTTTCGTGAAACTTTCAAACATTTTTCGAGATCCTGAATTTTCCAAATCTTCCCCTCTTTGAGACCCTGCCGAACTTTTTCAAACCTGGTATATGGTCTTGTGCTACTTTGACGAATAGATATCCGTCAGTCACTGCATAGCAGCCTAAGATTTTCTGATTGTAAATATGCTATTGCAAATATTTCTATACCCTCTTTGATCAAAATGGTTTCACGATAAAAGAACAAGGAAAAAGGAAGAGAAAAAGAAACAAATACAAAAATTGGCTAAAAAGATGAGAATTGACAACAAAATGATACCATTACACAAATATAGCCAATATGTTTGTTCTTGACAAGGCACTAGATAGATTCTTATGTGGAAAAGAACCTAAGTCAAAAGGTGTAAAATTTTGTTAATGTTCACAGAGAAATGAATTCTGTTGTAATAATTTTTTGGAAAACATCTGCAGAAGTAGCATAAAACCTCACCATAGTTGTTTACTTATTCCAAAAAAAAAAAATCGCCTAAAATTTCCTAAAATAATAGCTTGAATATAATTACCTTGACAACCTCTTCATAAGCCTAGTCTAACATTGTCTTGATCCAGGGTTTAGCATATGAGAAACTTTGAAACATACAACTCAATCAATGTCAAAATTGGTGATGATTGACAGAACGTAAGAATAGCAGCTAACAAACATTTCAACAAAAGATAATATTGTAATCCTTACAAAAACCCATTGGAAAGATGGGCTTGTTTGGTTGGCCGTAAGGTTCATTAAACAATGGCAGAATTGGCTAGATTTAAAGGAGTGCGATTAGTTGTAGAGATCAAGTTTTGAAGCTAGATGAGTACCTCGATACCAACATCATTGACAAATATATGGAGCAACTGTACTTCAAACTCCACAACGCATAGTGCTTCAAGGAACAGATTCATAATTTTATTTAATTATGTACATGATAAGATTTGCCATGGAAATGACTTTAAGAATGAACACCATCAAAATATAACTATGCAGCGAGTATGCAAAATATAACTATGCAGCCAGTATGCACTAGAAAAAAATTTATGTGTATAGCGAGGGTTTTTAGAATAAAAAAATATGGGGCCTCCCGGAAGTAACGATCATGTAACTTTCAAAACAAGTCGAGTTAAAAATATCAACATAACAAATTTTTTTTAGGATGCCCATAGGCCCTAAGGGTTGATCCTAAGCTCTGATATCATATGTAACAGCCCAAAATAAACATGTAATTAATTTTCTAATTAATATCAAATTCAAATCAGAGTAGCACTTACCTGTGTTACCTGTGGTTGATGTCTGATAACGGCAACAAGGTTTTGGGGATGAATCTCCACCCGACCGTAGGCTCAATTGCGCAAGGACTTGCTACAACTAGCCACCCGCGAGCCCTCAATCAACGTACTACTGCCAGTGACTCCTCTGCTTTAGAACACTATTCTCCCAAGAGAATGAATGATAGAATCTTGGAATGATGGAATGCCTCCCATCTTCCTCACCATCTAATAAATAGAACAAACATTGGAAGGGGAACCACATGCACACACTCCATGTGTCTACATGCAACTTTATTGCTTTATTGTTTTATTTCTTTTTGATAGCTTTACTGATTTTTTTACTATTTTCTTGTTTTATTTTTGTTTATTTTTATTTAGATCTTTAGTATGGTTATTTATTACTATTTTTATTTTTTGTTATTATTTTGTTTAATTCATTGTTTATTATTTATTTTCTTGTATTTTTTAAATATTATTTATTGATTA
>APFE030673542.1:150217-180257 GCA_000404065.3 Pinus taeda | reverse complement strand
TTGCCCCCTCGAAGAGGCTGAATTTTAAGGCGTTGATCTATCTTTTCTATCTTTTTCTTGAGCTGGTTTCATAATAGAATTTTAGTAAGATCAATGCTCCTATTTTTGAGACTATAAAGAAGGATAAACAACCATCTAGATGGATTGTTGAAGCAGAAAAGAATTTTCAGCGGTTGAAGAAGAAGATCACTAAGAAACCTATTTTGGTTCTACCTGATTTTAGTAAACCTTTCCAAGTGAAATGTGATGCGAGTGGAGAAGCTATTGGAGGTGTTTTAAGTCAGGATGATAGACCTATAGCTTATTTTAGTGAAAAGCTGAATGATTCAAAGAAGAAGTATTCTTCTTATGATAAAGAGTTTTATGCAGTTGTGCAGTGATTGAAGAAATGGAGACATTATTTAATGTCAAAAGAGTTCATAATTTATTCAGATAACCATGCATTACAGTATGTCATGCAGTAGCCAAAGCTTAACTAGAAACATGCCAAATAGGTAGGGTATCTTTAGGGTTTCCATTTTGTCTTGAAGCATATAAATGTCCAATCAAACAAAGTTGCAGATGCTTTAAGTAGGAGAAATACATTATTTCAAGAGAGTTAAATTCAAGTGTTGGGTTTTGATTTTCTTAAATAATTACATGAGACAGATTTAGATTTTAAAGAGGCATTTGAAGCTTGTAAGAATCCTATTTTGACGGATAGGAACAAATGGTTGGGTTATTTCTTACAAGATGGATTGTTGTTTAAGAGAAATCAATTGTGCATACCAAATTGTTATATGAAGGAGAACTTATTCAAAGAGGAACATAGTGGTTGAATTGCAAGAAATTTTGGTACAGATAAAGCTTATGAACAGTTGAACATATTCTATTTCTAGACGAAAATGAGGTTTGAAGTTGGAGTATGTGAAAACTTGCAAATTAGGTCAATATGCAAAGGGAAGAAGTCAAAACACAGGTTTGTATGTTCCATTACCAATTCTAGATAGGCCTAGGGATAGGGTAAGTATGGATTTTGTTTTGGGCTTACCAAAGACTCAAAGAGGAAATGATTCAATTTTTGTTGTAGTGGACATATTTTCAAAAATGAAACATTTTATTCCACGTTATAAAACTAGTGATGCTACTCACATTGCTAATTTTTTTTCAAGGAGATTGTAAGACTGGATGGGTTGCCTAAGGGTATTGTCTCAGATAGAGATCCCAAATTTGTTGGACATTTCTGGAGGACAATATGGAAAAATTTGGGAACTAAACTAAATTCCAGTTTTGCCTATCATCCACAGACTGATGGACATACTGAAATTGTGAATAGGAGTTTGGGTAATCTTTTAAGGAGTCTTACTGGAGAAAATCCAAAGCAGTGTGTTCAAGTATTGACACAAGCTGAATATGCATATAATGACTCACCTAACAGGAGTATAGGGAAAATTCCATTCGATATAGCTTATGGAATGCATCCAAGAGGAGTTTCTGAGTTAAGAAACTTGGGAAAAGATAGATGAGAAGTGTAGAGGGAGAATATTTTGCTTCAGAAATGCAAGCAATACATGAATAGGTGAAACAACAGCTACAAGATAGCAACATCAAGTACAAAGACAAAAAAAACATGAGAAGAAGAGAAGTGAACTTTGGAGTTGGGGACTTGGTTTTAGCACACCTAAGGAAGGAAAGATTTCCAGAGAGGGAGTATAACAAACTGAAGTTCAAGAAAATTGGACCATGCAGAGTATTAAGGAAATTTTTTGCAAATGCATATGAAATTGAATTACCCCCTGATGTTGGAATATCTCCAATTTTCAATGTTTCTGATTTGTAAAAGTATGAAGGTGAAATTGCAAATGATACAGAAGAAGACCCAGAGACACGGGAAATTAACTAGGTAAAACAGTTACCTACAACAAAGGAATTATAGCTACAAGCGATTTTGGACAAGAAAGTGTTCAAAAAAACCAGAGGATAGGAGTACTTTCAGTATTTGGTCAAACGGAAGGATCAGCCAATTGCTGAAGCTACTTGGGTAACAAAAAATATGCTACAGAAATTGGGCAGTTCTATAGAAGAGCTCATGGACAGGAGCCCATGAAGAATTTTGTCCTCAAGAGTCTAATGCAGGAGCATAAGGATTGAAGACAAATTCAAAGAATTATTCCAAAAATACAAAAAAAATTACAAGCAAAGGAGTGGGATCCTTTAGCCATCAATTTCCATGTTTTTCTAGTAAAGCATAGAGCTAGAATATAGGATTTGATCATGATGTAATAAGTTTTAGTTAGTTAGCTATAGTGGAGATTCTCGAGGAGGATGCCTCATAGGACAGATAGGGTTAATAAATTTTAGCCTTTTAATTAGGATTTGGTTGTTAGGATGAACCAGTACTTATGTAATTTTCACACTACTGTAAAGGGATTTTGACTGTTGAAGAAATTTGGCTTTCCTGGAGGGAATCCAGTAGATTGGGAAAATTTAGTTTCTGTGTATGTGGATGATAAATTTCCTATCAAATCCCAAAGGATAATCTCCTTCGAAACCTCTGTGTTATTGTGAAATTCAAAGGTTAATTAGTATTCTGTGAGATTGAAGGAAATGGTGTCGACTATGTTAAATTCTATGTTTTTTAACTGTGTTTCTCATACACTCTTAGTGTGTGGAGCAGATGGTCGAGATCAGTGGAGCGGATGGTCGAGATTAGTAGAGAAAGACTAAGGACACAGTGGCGTAAGAGTTAATCAGGACCGTTAGATCTCAGTTGAGGCAGATCAATGGTGTTCGGGTGAAGATGTTAACCGACAGTTAGCGAGCTGAAGCGGTTGGAGAAAAACCACAAGTGGTTATCAGGCAGAAGAAAGGTCGTAAGTGGTATTTTCTGATTGGCTCCAATTCCATACATATCATGACATGTAGCAGAGAGGAGAGAGAGTGAAACCACTTATCGGGCAGGTTTAAAGTGCACAAGTGTCCCGACTGATATTTGTTTGAACAGTTAGATCTGGTGGAGCAAGATCAACGGTTGATAGACGAGGAGCATGTTCAAGGTCGGGGGAGAGTTGTTATTGTTGGATCTTAATAGATCAATGGTGAAGAAGTGTCGATGGGTTTTAGAAGGAAAATTTAAAATTTTGTTAATCTATGGTTTATATTACCGTCGGATCGGAACTAGTGGAGGTTTAGCGGAGCTCTGCAGTTTTTAGAGGAGGCTGCTAACTTAGCAGAACTTATATGATTAGAAGTGGATGACAGAGAGCCCATTGGACCAAAAATTACACCCAGAATCAGAAGTAGAAGGTATAATCTCATAGTTTGGGAGATCAACACTCCAGCCTATACCCAGACCGCCAACGCAGATATGCTGATACAGAATTTCCCATTCGGTTTTGGCAGGTGAGAAATGACCAACTTAAGAGTTGCGCGTAGGGGAGAGGGAGTGTGTGTTACTGCCTTGACCAAATGATGGATGATTGGGATTTGGTAGGACATTCAACCATAAAATATGGGAGACCCTCCTTCTAGAACTAGAAATTTTGATAGTGCTAGACCCGCCAACATTTAAGGGATCTCCCCAGTATGATGTCCCAACTAGACCTCACACTGTTTAGTGTAGGAGTCCCAGTCGGTACAATGGCTTGGTTGCCATTACCATAGAGATGTGCCTTAGCTCTTGTTTTTCAACACATGAGAGTGTTAATCTTGTATCTTCAAAAAGTGAGGTGAGTATGCCTAGTGAGTGCATAATGTAAATTATGTCTCGGTTCTCTTACTGCAAAGGGAGAGAGTAAAGTGAGCCTCTAAGTGAGAGGTAATAGTACCACCCATGAAGAGACACACATGAACTGAAAGGTATGTAAACCATCCAGTGGAATAGTCCACAGCAGATGCGGTAGTCGTTAAAACCGAAGTGAAGGGTACAACACATACAATACCCAGCAGAGTAGTCCACACGAATGTGACAGTCGTTGGAAGCCGAATACAAAGATGGTTTGTCAAGTATCCCACAGAGTAGTCCACAAGGATGTGACAATGGTGATAAGAAAACATAAAGATAATATGCCTAATATCTTGTAGAGTAGTCCATAGGGATGAGACAACAATGATAACCAATATAACAAATTCCCAACAATGTAAATACTAACACAACAGAAATAGTTCAACTATCTTAATACAAGTGAAACAAACATGCATTACAAATCTCAAGAGAATAGTCTTACAAAAGTCTACAAAACATGCATGAAAACATGTTGGCCTTAATAGCCTTCTGAATTAAGAAAAAGTCCCAAGACACATTTGTGCACCATACATCACTAGTCCCAGTAGTGGGACATTGGAGCCACTCGTTGATCCCCAAATAATGGATTGCAGACTCTCAAGGCTATGTGGGAGGAGCCAAGGTGAAAAATCCTTGCTCATACAATGGGAGGGGCATATATAACCAAGGGTGATAATTGACCCTTGTGACTCTTGGACTACCCTCATGACAGTTCAACTTCCCATGAATTTTCAACACATGACTCTTCAACTTCTTGTGTGCATCCATTGGACTTTCACTTTACATTACATTCAATTACAACAGATATGGCCCATAGTGGTGGTGCGGCCAAGACAAATCATGACACAACTCAACATGACACTTCTAACATGTACTGGCTAACTGTGGTGTCCATGTAAAGTTGTTTTTTTGTTGAGTGATGGATGTAATCTTGGTGTGCTTTGTCTTATCCTCCACATGGCTTACTGTTGCGGGGTATTTGATGGTCTTGGTCTTGCATGATGGTTCAATGCATGTGTTGTTTTCGCTTGTTTCTTGATATGTTTGGTATGTCCGTCTAGCTGCAAGCAAGTCTTCTAGTATGTGTGCTCCTTATTCATCTCATTCATCGTCTCTCCATGACCCATTAATGTACCTATTCCTTCAATCCACTCATGATGGGATGGCATCAAATCCAATGCCTCCTAATCTAGGAGGATGCATTGTTCTTGTGGTTTGGGCACAGGACAGATGATAGACTAAGAAGAGGGCCCAAAAACTACGCAATGCATAGTTCCAGGTGTCAATAGGGAGGGAGGAAAAGTCACTGAGATAGTGCAAAGCACAACTCAAGCTGGGATGAGGAACTCCGGGAGCACAACCTTCACTGTCGAGAAAAATTTTACAGTGACCACTGGCAGGTATGATTTTGCAGTGAAGGACACCAGTGGCAACTGAAAGGTGTGACCACGAGAGGCACCTCTATGTAGTTCCTAGAGGGAAGACAAGATAGGGATGCAGGGAACCTGTTGGGTAGTTCTACATAATTTCTTAGAGTAGTATAGGGTAAGTACTAGAGGGCTAGCTGGGCATGTCTGCGTAGTTTTGGAGAGAAGTGTAGACCCAGGTCTCGGTGAAGTACAGGTTCATGGCAGGCAAGAAGGAGGCTTGATGACTATGCTTGAGAAATTCACAGTT
This sequence comes from Pinus taeda, assembly GCA_000404065.3. Lineage (NCBI taxonomy): Eukaryota > Viridiplantae > Streptophyta > Pinopsida > Pinales > Pinaceae > Pinus > Pinus taeda. Next base: position 174,817 of record APFE030673542.1, on the reverse strand, counting down.
CATTTTGGACATGGTGGCAATTTTCTGCACAGTTCTGGGATTGCGCAGTGCAACTGACCCGGAGGACAACCTCAAGCACTGTGCAGTTCTAGGCATCAGAGCAGGGTCACTAAGGGTCAATACTATGCAGTGCAGCTCATTTGAGGTACAATGGAAGAGGGTTATCTGGTCAAATAGATTTTCTAGAAAATGGCTAAGTGTGGGAGGCCCCTAAGCAGTGTCGATTTGCAATTAGCGATATAGAATATTGAAAATCGAAGGTGGATGAGCGTTGCAGAATCAACCCCTGGCACAGACAGGTTGCAATGTGATCGTAATCGCATATCGCAAGTGGATAAGAATTGGCCCTCAGGTACCCAAGTTGCGATGTGATAAATGAAAAAATAAATCGCAATTGCAACTCGCAAGAAAAAAAAATCCCACATAAAAAAAACCCTAAGACATCTGCCGATTGCGATCTACGATAAGGCATAGATGCGATAAAGTACAGGTTGCAATTTATAATTCATGTCGAGTTCATCGATACAAATGTGATAAAGTGTCGATGCGATATAGATATCCGATTGTAATTGTGATATCTGACAGGGTGTGAAACCGTCGCCTTTACCACCGAAAAAGCCACTCCGCATGTGACCATTCGGGCTTTACCACGAGATTGGAGAGAAAGTTGGTGGGACCACTGATTCTAGCGGAACTGCCAGATTTAACTTGAGATAATGAATTTAACTACTAGTAAGCCAGATTTGGAGGAGAAATTTGTGGAAAATACTAATAGAAGTCATAACTAAGGCAATTTTCGACCAAATGGGATGCAAAAAGAGGCTAGATAGCCATTTTTAGGCATTCTAAACTAATTGGAATAGGTTTTAGGATCAAAGGAGCACTTCTGGATAGGCTTTTTGTAAGGTGAAGCCTATGGGTGCCCTCAACCAGAGTGTTGATTGATTTTATGGAGGAGTATGAAGGTGGAGATGACCTTACAGGGGTCTTCTACTCTCCATGTGCTTTCTACAATAGCCATTACAACAACATTGTAGCTTTATTTTCTCTTTGCTCTATATGTGTATTTAAAAAGAGACTTGTTTAAGTACTTCAAGTGGATTGTAGAATTGTTTATTCTCTTGGAAGTTGGAGTATGGTGTCTTGATTTGAGATCTCTTAGCTTGCTAATTGTTTCAGGACTAACTGTAGGTTGTCATGTGTTTAGAGTGAGAGTTATTTACAAAATAATGTTTCCTTGAAGGGGAAACTAACCACTATTTTCATCAGCACACTTATGTACTCTGTATTATTGAAGAATTTTGAGCATAATGAGAAGGGGTCATGCCTTTAGATCTGATCCAAGGAGATGTAGCCCAGGAGGGGTGAACTCCTTTATAATGGTTGGTGTATTATTGATTGATACATGCTTCCATTCAATGTTTTGGTTTCATGTTTTAAGTTTTATTCATGAAACTAAATTAAGTAAAACACACATAAAATTCATGTTTTTACTTTCTATTTTGGAGTAAAACCTCAAACACATTTTTATATTATGAATGGGGAATTAGTACAACATTACTAATCTACTCCATTTCAGATCAAGTTGGTATCAGAGCCTTAGTTTTCTTTGGGCGAGGAGGAATTGACTATGTTTGCAAATGAATGTGTTTTGAAGCTCATTAAGGAGAAGGTTTTGGAAAGGATAGCAAGATTGTTACAATCTCTACCACCAAGTTCTATATCAAATTGTAGTAGAAACTTCAAGTAAAGCATGTCCCAAGGAGGAGAACCTGTAAGAATTCCAGAGGATCTGAAGGCTTTTATAAAGGCTTTCTTAGACATGGAAGAAATGGTGAAAATCCTCTATGAATAGAGGGATACCAAATTGCAAGGGGAAAGCTCTAGACCTCCAAGAGGAGAATGTTCTCCAAGAGAAGAAGGTAACAAGAACGGTGATAAACCACCATCGTCTCCACAATCTTCATGTTTTCCTACAACTCTTATGCAAGATTCTAGTGTAGAAAGTCCCTCAGAGAAGGTAGATAGACAAGTTTGTACCTTTTGTCCACATGATATGGAAGATAAGGTTCTATCAACACCTAAATTCAAGGACCTGAAAGAAGAGAGCTAAAAAATCCAAGAGGACACATCTAGAATCAAAAGGGAGTTTGAAAACATCTTTGTATATCAATCAAAAGATGAGGCAAATAGTAAAAATTTACATGCTTCTTCCTTATGCGAAAGTGTTGATGTAAATTCATTTGTAGCCTTTGAAAAACATAGTAAAGGAATTGGATCTAATCTCTTGACCAAGATGGGTTACAAGGGAGGAGGCCTTGGAGTAAACCAACAAGGCATTAAAAATCCAATTGAGGCCAAGGAGAGGCCTAAATATGAAGGCTTAGGCTATATTGGAAGATAAGAATGGTCTTCTAGTGACAACACGTGGGTATCGTATTCTTTTTTCCATAAGAAAGGACATGATGAGGCAAGATGTTGTGAGTTGCATCTAGAATTGGTTCCTGCTTGGTTCCTCAAGCATAAGTAGGACTCAAAGTGAAAAGCATCTCCAAAAATTGATGAAGATGTTGAAGAAGAAGGGAAGCTAAATTATTCTTACCACGCAAGTTCCTCACACAAGCAACATAAGCCAAAAGACAACAAACAAAGGTATATCTGTCCTATTAATTCGAATGTTGTTCATAATAGAAAACAACACACAGATTTGAATAATGTGTTGAGGAATATGTTTCCATGCACACATTTCCTTTCAACTAACCATTGTGTAGATAAGTGCGATAAAAGGAAAATAGTCATCAAGAATATGTTTATGTCTAATGGAATTGAGAACGAAAGGAGAAAATCTCATCCAAAATTAAAGGCAAGTGAGCCGAGAGGATCTCAAAAGAACTTATGTACTCACTACAATATCAGTGGACATTGGGTCGAGAAGTGTTGGAAATTGTTTCAACAACTTCATCCTTGTAAGGGAAAGAAAATCATGGAAGCACCAAAAGAGGAAGCGACAAAAGAAAAAGTGGCGCAAGATGTGACCATCCCTGAAGCAGCTTCAGAAGAAGAGAAAGTTCAAATAGAGGGTTCATTACCTGGTTGGGTAAAAAATGGGTAGACTATTTGTCGAGTTGAAGTTTGTAAATTTTTGTTTTTCACTAGTTGTATATCCCCATATTTAGGTAACTTGTAAAAGTGATGTTCATAAATAAATCACTTATATGAAACAGTGTTTTTTTTAAGCATGACAATGCCAATTTGGCTTGTTGATAGTCAATTTGAATGGAAAACTTGGGAATCAAGTTTATTCCATTATGTAAAATACTTTCTCAAACTGTTGATTTTAAAATTATTGTATGAGTAGTTGCAACACATTTAGTATGTTCCAAATGTGTTTAGCACTCAAGTTATACAAGTATTCACTATATAAGGCTTGTTTTGGTACATTTGGCAAAATCTTTTTTAGAATCTTATTCTTGATAAGGATTTTGCAAATGAGAAGTTTGGAATTCTTCTTGGAAACGATGTTGTTATCGATGGCCATAATGACATGGAAAAGATAAGAAGGACATCGAACTTGAATTCTTTGGTAAAGCTATATTTTAAGTTCAACTTAAGAAAAAGCCAAGGCAAGTACAAGTTAGGGCACTTCAAACATCGATTGTATCGAGTGTGGAAAAATGAAGGAATTGTACCTTCAAATTTTGAAAAATTGAAAGCAAACTTTTGGAGCCCAAAAGTTTTTCAGTGGGGAAGAGTGATCAGGAGCTAAAAATTTGCCAAAAAAATCCAAGTGTCAAAATCTTGATAATCTTAGCTTCATATTGAAGAGATCAACATTTTGAATCCAATGGTGTGAACGACACTCAAATCTGAGCTCGTATGCAGAAGCTAGAGCAAGTAAAATTTCAGGATTGACTTGTCCAAGTGGTAAGATTGGTTGACATGGCAAAGGTTCCAGCGAATGGGGAAGCACCAAGTAGAAGGTTTTCATTGGATCCCACATATCACATATCAAGGAAAACAAAGGTCGTAAGTTAAGAATTGACCCCTAAGCAGTGTCGATTTGTAATTAGCAATATCACATATAGCAAATCGAAGGTGGACGAGTGTTACAGAATTGGCCCCCGGCACATGTTGCGATGTGATCGCATATTGCAAGTGGATAAGAATCGGCCCCCAGGTACCTGGGTTATGATGCAAAAAACGCAATCATAAATTGCAATCGTAAAATGTAAGAAAACAAAGTCCTGCATAAACAAAACCCTAGGACATCCACTGATTGCGATCTATGATAGGGCACAGATGCGATAAAGTATGGGTTGCAATTTATAATCTGCATCAAGTCCACTGGTACTGATGCGACATTGTGTCGATGTGAAAGAGATAACCGATTGTGATTGTGATAACTGACAAGGTGTGAAATCTCACCTTTACCATCAGAAAATCCATTTCGCATGTGACCACTTGGGCTTTAACCACGAGATAGGTGGGAAAGTTGGCGAGACCATCGATTTCGATGGAACTGCCAGATTTAACTCCAAATAATGAATTTAACTTGCAATAAGTCAAATTTGGAGGAGAAAGTTGTAGAAAAGTCTGACAGAAGCCATAACTAAGGCAATTTTTGACCAAATGGGATGCAAAAAGAGGTTAAATAGCCATTTTTGGGCATTCTAAACTAATTGGAATAGGTTTCAGGATCAAAGGAGAACTTCTGGATAGCTTTTTTTTTAAATTGAAGCCTATGTGTGCCCTGGTCAACCAGAGTGTTGATTCATTTTATGGAGCAGTATGAAGGTGGAGATGACCTTGCACGGGTCTTCCAGCTTCCATGTGCTTTCTACAGTAGCCATTACAACAATTTTGTAGCTTTATTTTCTTTTTCTCTATATGTTTATGGAGAAAGAGACTTTTTTAAGTAACTCAAGTGGATTGTAGTATTTTTTATGCTCTTGGAAGTTGGAGAATGGGATCTTGATTTGAGAGCCCTTGGCTTGCTGATTGTTTCATGACTAACTATAGGATGTCAGGTGTTTAGAGTGAGATTTATTTGAAGATGAATGTTTCCTTGAAGGGGAAGCTAGCCACTCTTTTTGTCAGCACACTTATGTACTCTTTATTACTGAATAATTTTTAACATAATGAGAAGGGGTCATGCCTTTAGAGCTGATTGAAGGGGATGTAGCCTAGGAGGGGTGAACTCATTTATCAATTTCTGGTGTATTATTGATTGATACGTGCTTCCATTCAGTGTTTTGGTTTGATGTTTTTAGTTTTATTCATGAAACTAACTTAAGTAAAACACACATAAATTCATGTTTTTACTTTCTATTTTGGATTACAACCTCAAACACATTTTTATATTCTAAATGGGGAATTAGCACAACATTACTAATCTGCTCCATTTCAGATCAAGTTGGTATCAGATTTTTGGTTTTCTTTGAGCAAGGAGGAATTGACTGTTGTTTGCAAGTGAATGTATTTTGAAGCTCATTGAGGAGAACATTTTGGAAAGGAAATAAAGATTGTTACGATATCTACCACCAAGTTCTACCTAAAATTGCAGTAGAAGCTTCAAGCAAAGCATGTCCCAAGGAGGAGAGCCCGCAAGAATGTCAGAGGATGTGAAGACTTTTAGAAAGGATTTTTTAGAAATGGAAGAAATGGTGAAAATCCTCTATGAAGAGAGGAATACCAAATTTCAAGGTGAAAAATCTAGACCTAAAAGAGGAGAATGTTCTCTAAGAGAAGAAGGTAACAAGAATGGTGATAAACGACCATCTTCTCCACAATCTTCATGTTTTTCTACAACTCTTATGCAAGGTGCTAGTGTAGAAATTCTGTCAAAGAAGGTAGATGGACAAGTTTGTACCTTTTGTCCACATTATGTGGAATATAAGGTTCTATCAACACATAAATTTGAGGAGCTAAAAGAAGAGAGCCAAAGAGTCCAAGAGGACACATATAGAATCAAAAGGGAGTTCACAAACATCTTTGTGTGTCAATTGAAAGATGAGGCAAATGGTAAGAATTTACATGCTTCTTCCTTATGCGAAAGAATTTATGTAAATTCATTTGGACTTTGAAAAATATAGTAAAGGCATTGGATCCAAGCTCTTGACCAAGATGGGTTACAAGGGAGGAGGCCTTGGAGTAAACTAGCACGGCATTAAAAATCCAATTGAGGCCAAGGAGCTAAATAAGAAAGCTTAGGCTATGTTGCAAAAGAAGAATAGCCTTATAGCGACAACACATGGGTATCGTGTTCCTTTTGCCATAAGAAAGGACATGAGGAGGAAAGATTTTGGGAGTTGTATCCAAAATTGGTTCCTGCTTGGTTCCTCAAGTGTAAGGAGGACTCGAAGTGCAAAGCGTCTCCAAAGAGAGATGAAGATGTTGAAGAAGAAGGGAAGCTAAATTCTTCTTACCACGCAAGTTCCTCACGCAGTCAACGTAATCCAAATGATAGAAAACAAAGATATATCCATTCTATTAATTCGAATGTTGTCCATGATGGAAAAAAAATGTAGATTTTTAATAACGTGTTGAGGAATATGTTTCCATGCACCTTTTGCCTTTCAATTAACCATTGTGTAGATAAGTGCGATTAAAGGAAAGTAGTCATCAAGAAGATGTTTATGTCTAATTGAATTAAGACCGAAAAGAGAAAATCTCATATAAAGTTAAAGGAAACTATGCTGAGAGGAGCTCAAAAGAACTTTTGCACTCACTGCAATATCAGTGGACATTGGGTCAAGAAGTGTTGGGAATTGTTTCCACACCTTCATCCTGGTAAGGGAAAGTAAATCATGAAAGCACCAGAAGAGGAAGTGAAAAAAGAAAAAGTGGCACTAGATGCGACCATCCCTAAAGTAGCTTCAGAAGAAGAGATAGTTCAAATAGAGGGTTCATTTGCCTAGTTGGGTAAGAAATGGGTGGGCTATTTGTCCAGTTGAAGTTTGTAAATTTTTGTTTTGCACTATTTGCATATCCCCATAGTTGGGTAACTTGTAAAGAGATTTTCATAAATAAATCACTTATATGCAACAATGTTTTCTTTAATCATTACAATGCTAGTTTGGATTGTTGATAGTCAATTTGAATGGAAACTCGGGAGTCAAGTTTATTCCATTTTGTAAAATTCTTTCTCAAACCGTCAATTTTAAAATTGTTGTATTAGTAGTTGCAACACATTTAGTATGTTACAAATGTGTTTAGAACTCAAGTATACAATTATTCACTATGTGAGGATTTTTTTGGTTCATTTGGAAAAGTCTTTTTTAGGCTCTTATCGTCAATAAGGATTTTGCAGATGAGAACCTTGGAATTCTTCTTGGAAATGATGTTGTTGTGGATGGCCATAGTGACATGAAAAAGCTAATAAGAACATCGAAATTGAATTCTTTATTGAAGTTATATTTTAAATTCAGCTCGAGGAAAAGCCAAGGCAAGTACAAGTCAGGGCACTTCAAACATTGATTCGATCGAGTTTGGAAAAATGAAGGAACTATACCTTCAAATGTTGAACAATTCAAAGTAAACTTTTGGAGACCAAACATTTTTCAGTGGGGAAGAGTAATAAGGAGCTCAAAATTTGCCAAAAAAATAAAAGTGTCAGAATCTTGCTAATCTTAGCTTCATATTGAAGAGCTCTTCATTTTGAATCCAATGGTGTGAATGACACTCAAATATGAGCTCGTGTGCAGAATTTAGAGCAATTCAAAGTTTAGGATTGACTTGTCTAGGTGGCAAGATTGGTTGACTTAGCAAAAGGTTCTAGCGAATGGGGAAGCGCCAAGTGGTAGGTTGCCATTGGGTCCCATGTATCACATATTGGGGAAAATAGAGGTTGTGAGTTAAGAATAAGCCCCTATGCAGTTCTAATTTGTGATTAGCGATATCGCATATCGCAAATCAAAGGTGGACGAGCATTATAGAATCGGTCCATGGAACAAACAGGTTTCAATTTGGTCGCAACACATACCGCAAGTGGATAAGAATCGCCCCCCAGGTACCCAAGTTGCGATGCGATAAACATAATCATAAATTGCAATCACAACTCACAGGAAAACAAAGTCCCATATAAACAAAACCCTAGGACATCTGTTGATTGAAATCTGTGATAAGGCATGAATGTGATAAAGTATGGGTTGTAATTTATAATTCATGTTGGGTCTGCCGATACTGATGTGATAGAGTGTCGATGCAATATAGATAGTCGATTGCGATTGCAATTGCGATATCCGACAGGGTGCAGAACCTCGCCTTTACTGCTAGAGCAACCACTCTGCATGTGACCACTCGGTCTTTACCCGTGAGATAGGCGGGAAAGTTGGCGAGACCACTGATTTCAGCAAAACTGCCAGATTTAACTCCAGATAATGAATTTAACTAGCAATAAGCCATATTTGGAGGAGAAATTGTGCAAAAGACTGACAGAAGTCATAACTAAGGCAATTTTCGACCAAATGGGATACAAAAAGAGGATAGATAACCATTTTTTGGCATTCTGAACTAATTGGAATAGGTTTCAGGATAACAGGATCACTTTTGGATAGGATTTTTGTAAATTGAAGCCTATGGGTTCCCTGGTCAACCAGAGTGTTGATTCAATTTATGGAGGACTATGAAGGTAGAGATGACCTTGCAGGGGTCTTCTAGCCTCCATGTTCTTTCTACAATAGCCATTACAGTAGTATTGTAGCTTTATTTTCTCTTTGTTTTATATGTGTATGGAAAAAGAGACTTGTTTAAGTACTTCAAGTGGATTGTAGTACTATTTATGCTCTTGGAAGTTGGAGTATGGGGCCTTGATTTGAGATCCCTTAGCTTGTTGATTATTTCATGACTAACTATAGGTTGTCAGAGTGAGAGTTCTTTGCAAAAGAATGTTTCCTTGAAGGCGAAACTAGCCACTCTTTTTGTCAGCACACTTATGTACTCTTTATTACTAAATAATTTTGAGCATAATGAGAAGGGGTCATGCCTTTAGACCTGATCCAAGGAGATGTAGCCTAGGAGGGTTGAAGTCATTTATCAATGGCTAGTGTATTATTGATTGATAATGCTTCCATTCAGTGTTTTGGTTTCATGTTTTAAATTTTATTCATGAAACTAACTTAAGTAAAACACACATAAAATTCATGTTTTTACTTGCTATTTTGGAGTACAAACTCAAGCACATTTTTATATTATGAATGGGGAATTACCACAACATTACTAATATGCTCCATTTCAGATCACACACTTAGCATACTCTAAAAACATCATGAAACTAACCACCGGGACAATGTAGCAAAGCATGACCCTTTGTGGGACCATCTAGAGGTGAAACTGACAAGTGAAACACTTGGGGTAGACCTTCAAACGACCGTGAAGACACTTGCACGAGAGTGCTTACAACATTTTGTGTGAGTATGGTGGATGTTATCATAGCAGAAAAAACCCAAACAGATAAAGAAAAACCTTCGAAATCACCAGAACAAGATCACAATCATGACAAAGCAATCAATATGCCAAAAGATGATTATTGGTAAAACAAGCAAAAGGGTGAAAACACTTAACAAGAGCTCATGGGGTGAGCTCAATGTTGAAAATAGTAACAAGAAATGCTAAAAATAGAAGTGCTAAAAATAGCACTGCTATAAATAGCAGTTCGGGTACCAGTATTGGACATAGCAACAAGGAATGAAAAATGGAAGTGCTAAAAATAGCGTTGCTATAAATAGCATTTCAGGTTAAATTCCTATTTTAGTTAGTCCCTGAACTAAAATAAAGAAGTAAAATTTGAATTTTATCATAGCAGCTGTTTGTAAAATAATTAATTAATTCATATAATTAGTTGTAGAAAATCAAACATGAATTCTATGTGGGGACATGCAACAATTATCACATTGATTGAGGAATTTATCCCTTAGTTAAAGAGATAAGGATGAGTTGTAATATTGAGTTTTAATTAGTTAGCTCAGTTAACTGAGTTAAGTCCAGTTAGATTAATTCAAACAGTTTGTTGAATTAATTGTGAGTTTAGTTAGTTAATTCTTGCATGCATGTAACTGTTGGACTTTAGATAACTGAATATTCTCTCATAAATAACTCATGCATGTCAATTCAGACAGAGACCCAGTTGAGATCAAAGGATGGGACAATGTACTATCAGTTGGACGATTTTTCCTATATAGGAAACTCATACATGCAGAAGGAATTATATCCTTCAGGTTTGTGTAGTTATTTCAGAGGTCAGAGTAGTGTGTGAGGGATTATTACACACAGGTGGCAGCTTGAGGACCCAGGAGAAACTGCACAAGGAAATAGGAGGCTTGGAGGGTAGAGGAGAAGGTTTGTGAGAAGCCTTTGACTGTCTATGAATAGCAGTTGGATTGCCGAGAGAGCAGGATAGCTTATGAGCTGATTCTTTTTGTAATCTAAACATATTTCCACTTGTATGATAATACAAAGATTGGGGTTATAGGCTGAGGCTTTCCCAGGTTATTCTTTTGTGGTTCATGTGTATGATTTATTCTTCTCTGTTATATGTATTCTGATAGATCTAGCTCAAATTGATTAAGATTCTGAAAAGTTTGATTGTAGAAGTAGATCTAGTAGTTTGCTTTAGTATATTGCATTATCAGTGATCTACAGTGAGAAATTATACATGGTATCGGAGCCAGGTTATCGAAGCCGTGAACAGTATACGAAGAAGAAAATTCGAAGTGAAAAAAAAACTGGGTCACGAATTTGCAAAGCATATCTAAAAACTTTTGTGCAAAATTTTCAGAAACAAATAGCAGATATGGATTCCTTGCAAAAAATTACCCAAATTAAAAAACAAAATTGGCTAAATCGGAGTTTGAATGTGGGAGATATCACTGATTTAAAATCAGCTCTTATTCCAGAAAATTTCGTGACGACGGGAAAGATGAAACAGATTGGTGTGTTAGCCAAGAACCGGTATGCTCTTGAGGTTCAAGATGCATGGAAAGCCTTGAGGAGCAAAGCAACTATTGGAGACTTTGTGGTTGAGAGGAAGAGTACATTACCTCTCAACATGCAGTGCCAGAAGAAGCCTCAGACAATTGTGGAGGAGCCACAATTGGTGAAGCAACTTCAGGAGGTTGTGGAGCAGCCACAACTGGAGAAGCCAAGAGGAGATCGAGTGGAGGCATCCACTCATGCAAATACCTCCAGTAGGGAAAAATTTTGAGCCAAGTGGGTAGAGGGATCACATGCAACTATACCTACAAGTCGGAGGCGGGCCGATGTGGAGTGATAGCCCCAAGAAGGCTGGAATAGGGGCAGGATCATTGAGGTACCCAATCTCTTTGATTAGACATTGCTACGGGAGCCGCAATGAGGAGTAGCAGGACTAGCTAAGTGGGTAGAGGTAGCTGCGGATGGAGTGGCAAAGAGAGCTACAGTGCAGAGCTAGCAGGCTGCAACAATGCGAGAGGCACAGGAGTGTTGCACCAGTGCAGGATGGCACAGAGAGTTGTGCAATGGTGAGAGATGCATGGATTGTTGCAGCAGCTCAAAGGTCATAGAGGGAGAACTTGTGAGTGGCAGAGGAAGCTTTAGCATCAGAGAATGTTTCTAGCCCAACAGAGAGGTGAGTTGGGAGTTTTTTTGTTTCTAGAGTTGTTGGGGATATAACACTTGGGAGAAGTGTTGCATGAAAAACATTCCAAAGGTTCAGGAACTGGTTCGAGTTGAATGACTTTCTTGTTGAGAGGGAGTGTTGAAAATAGCAACCAGAAATGCTAAAAATAGAAGTGATAAAAGTAGCATAGCTATAAATAACAGTTTGGGTACCAGTGTTGGACATAGCAACAAGGAATGAAAAATGGGAGTGCTAAAAATAGAATTACTATAAATAGCATTTCGGGTTATATTCCTATTTTAGTTAGTCCTTGCACTAAAATAGAGAAGTAAAATTCAAATTTGATCTTAGCAACTGTTTGTAAACTAATTAATTAATTCATCTTGAGTTAATTAGATGTAAAATAATTAATTAATTAGTTGTAGAAAATCAAACATGAAGTCTATGTGGGGACATGCAACAATTATCACATTGATTGAGGAATTTATTCCTTAGTTAAAGATATAAGGATGAGTTGTAATATTGAGTTGTAATTAGTTAGCTTAGTTAACTGGGTTAAGTCCAGTTAGATTAATTCAAAGAGTTTGTTGAATTAATTGTGAGTTTAGTTATTTAATTCTTGCATGCATGTAACTGTTGCACTTTAGATAACTAAATATTCTCTCATAAATAACTCATGCATGTCAGTTCAGACAGAGACCCAGTTGAAATCAGAGGATGGGACAATGTACTATCAGTTGGAGGATTTTTCCTATATAGGAAACTCATCCATGCAGAAGGAATTATCTCCTTCAGGTTTGTGCAGTTATCTTAGAGGTAAAAGCAGTGTGTAAGGGATTATTACACACAGGTGGCAGCTTGAGGACCCAAGAGAAACTGCGCAAGGAAATAGGAGGCTTGGAGGGCAGAGGAGAAGGTTTGTGAGAAGCTTTTGACTGTCTATGAGCAGCAGTTGGATTGTTGAGAGAGCAGGATAGCATGTGAGATGATTCTTTTTGTAATCTGAACAAATTTTCACTTGTATGATAATATAGATATTGGGGTTTTAGGTTGAGGCTTTCCCCGGGTTATTCTTCTGTGGTTCATGTGTATGATTTCTTCTTCTCTGTTATATGTATTCTGATTGATTTAGCTCAAATTGATTAAGCTTCTGCAAAGTTTTATTGTAGAAGTAGATCTAGTATTTTACTTTAGTATATTGCATTATCAGGTGATCTACAGTGGGAAATTCTACATGGTATCAGAGCCAAGTTATCGAAGCAGTGAATAGAATACAAAGAAGAAAATACGAAGTGAAAAAAATGGGTCGCAAGTTTGCAGAGAAGATCTAGAAAATTTTGTGCAAACTTTTTAGAAACAAATAGCAGATCTGGATTCCTTGCAAAAAAATACCCAAATTCAGAAACAAAAATCGGCTGAATTGGAGTTCGGATGAGGGAGATATTTCCAATTTAAAATCAGCTCCTTTTCCAGAAAATTTGGTGACGACAAAAAAGATAAAACAGATTGGTGTGTTAGCCAAGAACCTGTATCCTGTTGAGGTTCAAGATGTATGCAAAGCCTTGAGGAGCAAGGAAAATGTTGGAGACTTGGTGATTGAGAGGAAGAGTACATTACCTCTCAACATGCAGTGCTAGAAGAAATCTCAGACAATTGTGGAGGAGCCACAATTGGTGAAGCAGCTTTAGGAGGTTGTGGAGTAGCCACAACTGGAGAAGCCGAGAGGAGATCAAGTGGATGCATCCACTCATGCAAAGACATCTAGTAGGGGGAAATTTTGAGCCAAGTGGGTAGAGAAATCACATGCATCCACACCTCTAGGTCGGAGGTGGGGCAATGTGGAGTGACAGTCCCAACAAGGCTAGAAAAGGGGCAGGATCATTGAGGTGCCCAACCTCTTTGATTAGAGCTTGCTACGAGAGCCCTGACGAGGAGTAGTACGACTAGTTGAGTGGGTAGAGGCAGATGCGGATGGAGCGGCAGAGAGAGCTACAGTGCAGGAATCCCAAGACAGTGTAGAGCTAGTAGGCTACAACAATGCAAGAGGCACAGGAGTGTTGCTCCAGTGCAGGATGGCATAGAGAGGTGTGCAACAATGCGAGATGCATGGAGTGTTGCAGTAGCTCAGAGGTCACAGAGGGAGCACTTGTCAATGGCAAAGGAAGTTTCAGCATCAGAGGATGTTTCTAGCCCAACAGAGAGGTCAGTTGGGAGTTCTTTTGTTTCTAGTGTTGTTGGAGTAATAACACTTGGGAGAAGTGTTGCATGTATAATAGTCCAAAGGTTCAGGATTAGGTTCGAGTTGAATGCCTTTCTTGTTGAGAGGGAGTGTTGAAAATAGCAACAAGAAATGCTAAAATAAAAGTGCTATAAATAGCAATTCGGGTACCAGAGTTGGACATAGAAACAAGGAATGAAAAATGGAAGTGCTAAGAATAACATTGCTATAAATAACAATCCGGGTTAGATTCCTATTTTACTTAGTCCCTAAACTAAAATAGAGAAGTAAAATTCGAACTTGATCTTAGCAATTGTTTGTAAAATAATTAATTCATTCATCTTGACTTAATTAGTTGTAGAAAATCAAACATGAAGTCTATGTGGGGACATGCAACAGTTATCACATTGATTGAGGAATTTATCCCTCAGTTAAAGAGATAAGGATGAGTTATAATATTGAGTGGTAATTAGTTAGCTTAGTTAACTGAGTTAAGTCCAGTTAGATTAATTTAAACAGTTTGTTGAATTAATTGTGAGTTCAGTTAGTTAATGCTTGCATGCATGTAACTGCTGCACTTTAGATAACTGAAAATTCTCTCATAAATAAATCATGCATGTTAATTCAGATAAAGACCCAGTTGAGATGAGAGGATGGGACAGTGTACTATTAGTTGGAGGATTTTCCTATATAGGAAACTCATCCATGCAGAAGGAATTATCTCCTTCAGGTTTGTGCAGTTATTTTAGATGTTAGAGTAGTGGGTGAGGGATTAATACACACAAGTGGCAGCTTGAGAACCCAAGAGAAATTGCGCAAGGAAATAGGAGGCTTGGAGGGCAGAGGAGAATGTTTGTGAGAAGCCTTTAACTGTCTATGAGCAGTAGTTGGATTGCCGAGAGAGAGGGATACTAAGCTTGTGAGCTGATTCTTTTTGTAATTTGAACATATTTCCACTTGTATGATAATACAGATATTGGGTTTTTAGGCTGAGGCTTTCCCTAGGTTATTTTTCTTTAGTATATTGCATTATTAGGTGATCTACAGTGGGAAATTCTACATGGCATCCGAGCCAGGTTATCGAAGCAGTGAACAGTATACAAAGAAGAAAATTCAAAGTGAAAAGAAAAATTGGGCCACGCGTTTTCAAAGTAGATCTGAAAATTTTTGTGCAAAATTTTTAGAAACAAATATCAGATCTGGATTCCTTGCTAAAAAATACCCAAATTCAAAAAAAAAATCGGTTGAATCAGAGTTAGGATGAGGGAGATATCGCTGATTTAAAATCAACTCTTTTTCCATAAAATTTTGTGACGGCAGGAAAGATGAAACAGATTGGTGTGCTAGCCAAGAACTTGTATGCTCTTAAGGTTCAAGATGCATGCAAAGCCTTGATGAGCAAGGCAACTATTGGAGACTTGGTGGTTGAGAGGAAGAGTACATTACCTCTCAACATGCAGTGCCAAAAGAAGTCTCAGACAATTGTGGAGGGGCCACAATTGGTGAAGCAGCTTCAGGAGGTTGTGGAGAAGCCACAACTAGAGAAGCCGAGAGGAGATCAAGTGGAGGAATCCACTTATGCAAAGACCTCCAGTATGGAGAAATTTTGAGCCAAGTGGGCAGATGGATCACATGCATCCATACCTCCAGGTCAGAGGTGGGGTCATGTCGAGTGATATTCCCAAGAAGGCTAGAATAGGGGTAGGATCATTGAGGTACCCAACCTCTTTGATTAGAACTTGCTACGGTAGCCCTAACGAGGAGTAGCAGGACTAGCTGAGTGGGTAGAGGTAGATGCGGATGGAGCAGTAGAGAGAGCTATAGTTCAGGAATCCCAAGAAAGTGCAAAGCTAGCAGGCTGCAACAATGCGAGAGGCACAAGAGTGTTGCACCAGTGCAAGATGGCATAGAGAGGTGTTCAACGGTGCGAGATGCATGGAGTGTTGCAGCAACTTAGAGGTCACAGAGGGAGCACTTGTCACCGGCAGAGGAAGCTTCAGCATCAGAGGATGTTTCTACCCAACATAGAGGTCAGTTGGGAGTTTTTTTGTTTCTAGAGTTGCTGGAGCAATAAAAATTCGGAGAAGTGTTGCATGCATAACATTCCAAAGGTTCAGGATCGGGTTCGACTTGAATGCCTTTCTTGTTGAGAGGGAGTGTTGAAAATAGCAGCAAGAAATGCTAAAAATAGAAGTGCTAAAAATAGCACTGCTATAAATAGCAGTTCGGGTACCAGTGTTGGACATAGCAACAAGGAATGAAAAATGGAAGTGCTAAAAATAGCATTGCGATAAATAGAATTTCGGGTTAGATTCCTATTTTAGTTAGTCCCTGAACTAAAATAGAGAAGTAAAATTCGAATTTGATATTAGCAGCTGTTTGTAAAATAATTATTTAATTCATCTTGAGTTGATTAGTTGTAGAAAATCAAACATGAAGTCTATGTGAGGACATGCAACAATTATCACATTGATTGAGGAATTTATCCCTTAGTTAAAGAGATAAGGATGAGTTGTAATTAGTTAGCTCAGTTAACTAAGTTAAGTCTAGTTAGATTAATTCAAATAGTCTGTTGAATTAATTGTGAGTTCAGTTAGTTAATGCTTGCATGCATGTAACTGTTGCACTTCAGATAACTGAGTATTCTCTCATGAATAACTCATGCATGTCAGTTCAGATAGAGACCCAATTGAGATCAGAGGATGGGATAGTGTACTATTAGTTGGACAATTTTTCCTATATACGAAACTCATCCATGCAGAAGGAATTATCTCCTTCAGGTTTGTGCAGTTATTTCAGAGGTCAGAGCAGTGTGTTTGGGATTATTACACACAAGTGGCAGCTTGAGGACCCAAGAGAAATTGTGCAAGGAAATAAGATGCCTGGAGGGGAGAGTCAGAAGGTTTGTGAGAAGCCTTTGACTGCCTATAGGCAACAATTGGATTGTCGAGAGAGCAATATAGCTTGTGAGCTGATTCTTTTTGTAATATGAACATATTTCCACTTGTATGATAATACAGAGATTGGGGTTTTAGGCTGAGGCTTTCCTCGGGTTATTCTTCTATGGTTCATGTGTATGATTTCTTCTTCTCTATTACATGTGTTCTAATTGATCTAGCTCAAATTGATTAAGCTTCCACAAAGTTTGATTGTAGAAGTAGATCTAGTATTTTGCTTTAGTATATTGCATTATCAGGTGATCTACAGTGGGAAATTCTACACTCGAGTGTTTGCAACCATCAAAGGAAAAACCAAGGAAGACTCTAAAATTTGGATGCAAGCCAAACTTTTGGAGGGTGTTGCAGCCACTACAACAATGTCATAAATTCCAATTTTCTCAATTCTATGTAATGGACACCTCTAGTACATTTGATCATTAAGCTCTAGCATTCCCAAGGAGGTCAAGGAACCTTTAGAGCATTGTCATCGCTTTTCTGGGTGAGTTTTGCTTTTATTGCTTTTTGTCACTTTTCTGTTGTTTTTTGTCATTTGGCTCATTTCTCTTCTTGTTTACCAGCATTTTAACTTGCTTTATCTTGTATAAGTTTTGTTTCATTCTGTCGTTTTCCTTTCACAAGTGTCACATCGATTTTCATGCTTTTTCACCAACAGTCGTCGTCTCGACAACTCTCCTCACATACTTGAGTTTCTTTCTATTTGTTGAGTTTCTACACTTGCTTTTCATTGATTTATCCTCACTTAGTCAAATATGCACTCAAGATCACATTATCCCTAATTTTTGTGCATTTTTCATGCCTCCATTGGGCAAATTTTCACTTCCCTTTTTCGAATTTTACCTTGCCCAATTGGGCACTACGCAATCCTAAGGCTTAAGATCCAAAGATTAGCCTCTAGAAATGCACAATGCATAGTACAAGCTGACCCCAACTGCACATATTGCAGTCCCACACTTGGTCTGTCAACCTTGGCCACTGAGACTATGCAATGCACAGTCTCTCCCAAGCTTTGTCAAGGCTCAACTACGCACTGAGTAATATCAAGTCGTAGCCTACACCCTTCGTTGCTAGAACTATGCAATGCGTAGTTCCCATAGAAATCCCTCTCATCAGATGCCTGGATTTTTTCTTGATCATGCTCTGAAGTTAGATTTTCAAGAGCTAATGTTTGCTTGACATAAGTGTCTTTTTTGTCCCAAATGTACCACACTCGTGAATCACTTCTCTCCAACAGTCATTGTTACCATGGCACCAAAGAGAGTTTCTTCAAGAGAGACCACTATAAGCAGTGGTGGGGAAGCAGTTGAGCAAGCGCCAGTTAACTTTCCAATATATGTGGACACTCAAATGTTCATAGAAAAGGAGTCAACACTAACATGGAAGCCAGTCGAGCAGAAGTAGTAGAAGGTAGCAATCCAATACAAGATCAAGGAAAGAGAAATTTGCTGATAGAATAGAGGGAGAAAAGAGCTACAGAGTGAAATCAGATTCAATCTTCATGCAAGCATCTTTGGTAGCAGAAGCAAAAAGAAGCAAAGACTACAAAAGTCAAAGAAAAGGAAGAGAGAAGAGCAGAGCTTGCAGGTATCAAAACTGAGGTCGAAGCAAGGAGAACAAAATCTGAAGGAAGAATAGAAGCTAAATAGGAAATAATAGGAAGAGAAATAGAAGAAACGAAAGGCACAATGACAAAATAGATAGCGTTAATACATGAACAAAATCAGTGAGCAGCAGAGGGAAAGGCTTAATAAAGGTAGGATCAGGATCTTTCTCAGTCGATTGAAGATTTGATTGCAGTTGTAGACATGAAGTTGGGACCAAAACCACAAGATGAAAATATTTATCTCATTTTGAATGCCCCGTAGGTCCCCGTTCAGCCTCTACCACATCCAATTGCAAATTTCGCCCCAAGAAATGATCATGCATCACCTGCATTCATCAGAGAAAGGGTGATATTGGTGGACACCAGTAAGAATCCAAATGCCATTGTCAAAGCCAACTTGTCCTTCATAGGTACAACAAGATCAAGCACTCAGTATTTGAGGACTAAGAGTAAGCGATTGATACAAAATCTACAGCTTTCCCGGCAAGGGATAGAACAACCCCACAGAGCAGCGCAAAATGTAGCTCCTACACAGGTCTTCTTGGGGGGGATGAAAGCAGCGATATCTAGTGGGGTATCAACACTTGAAGAGACCATGTGGGACATATATTAGGAGCTCATGACCATACATAGGGTAGTTTTCCACTTGCATAGCTTGTGGAAACAAAGCAAGGAATTTTTCAATACTCTAAGGAATGTCCGAATTGCCATCACTTTTGTGCAAGAATGGACAATGTGATACAATGGGGCACCGCTTAATTTGGTAAAAAGGATGAAGCCACAAGCAGAGTTGGAGAAAGCAACAGTTTAAATGTTCATTCAAAACAACAAGCATCTTGCCTTGTTCATTGGAAACATTCAAGCCTCATATGTATCGTTATACAACAGTTTGGACTTCATGGTCAAAACCCACAAAATCCCATCAGTTAACTCACTCACCGAAGCTAAACACAAACACCAAGTCATGTAGGAGATTGACATTAGGGGAATTTTGAGGTCTAAAATGGGCCTCTTAAGGAAATTATAAAATAGTGGGAATAATAAAATAATATTTGATTACATCATCAAATTTTAGAGGGAAAAACGAAAAAACTATGTTTTCAACCTATCTCCCTATGGGTTTACTCTAATTTCCAACAGAAACACTTGTTGGATGAAAAATTTGGTTCCTCATCCAAGGAGTACCCATATTTCATACTTTCGTGTAGCAGGGTCCATAAAAAGTATGGAAAATGAGTACTCCTTAGAGGAGGAATTAAATTTTGCATCCAATGATACTCCTGCTCAAAATTTGAGTAAAACCTTACGGAGATAAGTTGAAAATATGAGTTGAAAAAGCATTTGTATTATTTTATTATTTTTTAATCTTTTTATTTTTTTACTCCAAAAATGGTGAATCATCCCCCATGGTTGACATCATCATCTCAAACCTTATTGTGTCTTATAAAAATTATTTTGGTTGCACATTTTTCTTAGGAGATCGATGCTAGGCCTAAAAATTTCCCTAATGAGAGTACTTGGAGCAACTGAGACATGTTTCAGAGTTGAACAAACAAAACATGCAGAACTACATCAGTGGTCCCGTCCAGATCATGTTTCTCCTGCTCAAGAAAGAAGTTAAGACTGGTTCTAAATCATTGTACTCGAATGCTACAAAGGCTAGAGCCCATTTCCAACCTGACACCATCATGCAGTTTGGGGATCTCATCGCACAATAATAAGCTTGGAATCGATACGTGACCGAGAAGTATCAAGTGGGGGTTTCCGAGCTAGAGTGTTCCCAAACTCAAGCATCATAGTGTCTTGTCTTATTAGGCTACCAAGTTGTCTCTACCATATTTTGTCTTATATGGGTATGAGTGTAAAATGCAATATTATTTGTAATTATGTTGTAAGCGAAATTCCAAGTGTCAATATTGGAATATGAAAATTGATCATGTAATGTGATGTGTTATTTTATAAAGAAGTTGAAGAGTCATGAGGGTAGTACAAAGGCCACAAAGGGGAGTTGAAGAGTCACACCCTCTTATTATAAATAAAACCTCATAACTCATGTAAGGGTCTTTTTCGGAGCCAATATTTTGGCAAGGCTTAGGCTTAGAAAGAGCATAGCAGTGTTGTGAAGAGCCTTGGATTATCAATAGTGTAGAGAGAGTATACTTCTTTGGAGGATCTGGTGTTCTTGACTATAATGTTCCACTGTTGGGGCTAGTGGTCATCAATGATGTATTTACAGATGGAAATTTCACTTAAAATAATAAAATCAAAGATAACATGCTTTCCTGCATATGTTAATATAGCAGGACTATCCTTTTTGTATTGGTAATGTATGTTATTTAACTTACATATATGCTTATGAACTATTTTTTTTGCATCTGTATGAATATTGTTGAATGTGTGTTGTTGGATTATCTCATCATGTTAACTTGTGGACTATTCTGCATCTTAGCTTGTGATTTCATTTCACTCATGTGTTCCTTTCAAGCTATGTACTATTACCTTCTTTCAAGGGGCACACTTCCTTTTCCCTTCATGTTTTGGAACCTTCATTCATCGCACTTAACTCCCTATAGTTTCACATGCTTTATCTCACCCAAAGTTATCATACTTCCATGTGTGTGTTTCTGGAGTCAAAGGCATAATGTTACCACCCACTGTTGGGACTCCTACTCCAAACGGTGTGAGTTCTAGTTGGGACTTCATAACGGGGATATCCCCTAAATGTTGGCAGGTCTAGCACCGTCAACAATACCCTAGCTAGCACCTCCTAACTATATTGGTGTCCATGTAGTCAATTTTATTCCTTTTTGGAATCCCTCCTTCTAACCCACCATGACCTAGAATATGAACCTCATGTCCTCTTCTTTATCATATTTCTAGAGTTACCTCGGGAGGATTCCAAACTTTATCCCTTTTGATTGCCACTTTTTATCAACCTATTTTTGCACAATGAGCCTTGGATTTTTCATTTTGGCATCATCATCTTCTTGGCCTTACATTCACTTTCAATTGGTGTTCTACCCTTTCTTGGAGGAACCACTGCAATGAGTGCTCTTATTATCTAGCCTCTTTCCCTCTTCATGTTTTGAGAGGTTCCACCATGACCGTAGCCAATTGCTACCCCTTATACCACTCGTTCCTTCAAGAGGAGTTTCCTTTAAGCTCTTTTCAGACTCCTTAATTTAGATAATATTGTCGAGTGAACTTGTCTCTTTCACACTCATTAAAATACTTGAAGGGATGTCTATTTAGTATAAGTTTAACCCTTTTCTAGATTGAGTAGACTAGTTATGAAAAGGAATACTCTAGTCTATTATGGATAGAAGCTTCTCCCATGTATTGTTTTATCCTTTTTTCGGGCTTGGGGGACTAAAATTACGAAAAAGGAACCTATTGAGCATGCTTGTTATTATGCAACAAACTCACAATTTTATTTCAGGTCACAATTCAAGAAAGAAAATTTTACATCCATTTGATGGACTTTCCATCCATTATGAACATTCAAGGAAAATATACTCTAGATGGAGACCCATTTTCTTGTGGGAGAAAAAATATCCTCATAATCGGCCCCTTATTTCAGTGCAAATCGTTTTTCCATGAGCCTTTCTTTGTGCTTTTCAAGTGAGCTGTCTAATTTATGCTTGTTCTTGAATACTCACTTGCATCTAATTGGTTTGGTTCCAAATGCAAGGCCCACTAGCTTCCAAGTTCCATTCTTTATGAGAGCTTCGTACTCTTTCCACATTACTTATTTCCATTCATCATGAGAAGAAACTTATTTAATGTAACTTGGTTCAAAATTAGTAGTCAAAATCAATACACAATCATAAGGATCATCCATATCATCCACTGAATCACAGTTATCTACATCACCTCCATTTTTGTCTGGTGGAACTTCTAGTTTCGGTCTTTCGAACCTCATTGGGATGAAGACTTTCAAGTGTTTTAGTGAGACATTTTGGAGGACCTTTCAGAGATGGTCCATGTTTCTCCACTGATTGACATGGGGTTGTATCAATATTTAGCTTTCTAATCTTCTCAATCACATCACTCAAAGTGTCTTCCTGATCTAAAGAAGTGGTTGGAACTTCATGAGGTGGAGAGAGTGCTTCAGAAGTAGATTCCACAAATTGATCTAGGATAGGGATCCCCCCTTCAATATGTGGAATCTCATTATCAATTATAAAAAAAATTGCATGACTGAATCTATCCAAATGATCAAATTTCCACTCAACAGTATTGTCATTCTTAGAAGATTTGAGAAGAATCACATTTCTAGGCAATATAAACTTCTTATCTACCTCATATTAGAGAAGATATGATTTGGAGGTATTTTAGTACCTCAAGAAGATACATTATCGACTCCTTGCACCAAGTTTATTTTTTTGTTCCTTAGGAATCAAGTCATAGCAAGTGGATCCAAAAATCTTTAGATGTCTTACAGAAGGAATGTAGCCATACCACATGTCATACTGATTCTTGTTTATGAGAGCATGAGATGGACATATATTTTTGATGTATACTGCTCATAGACCTACATTAACCTAAAACATCAGATTTACATTTTTTTAAACATCATTTTATGAACCATATTTAAGATTGTCCTGTTCATTGTTTTAAGTTCACCATTTTGTTGAGGATTGTATGGAACAATTGTTTGATATTGAATCCCATGTTGGAAAAGATAATTTTCAAATTCATTTGAATTAATCCTTTTCCATTATTAGTACGAATAGAGCTAGTATGTGATTTTGCATCCTTTTCAATCCATGCACGAAAATTTTTGAGAGTTTCAAATGTTTCATATTTTCTTTTCAATAAATATACTTAAAATATCCTGACATAATCATCAATAAAATTCATCATATATTTATTTCCATTTGTAGAAGAAATAGGTATAGGTCCACACAAAATAGAATGAATCAGTGAAATCATTATACTTTCTCAAGAAACAGAATCCTGAAATGGTTGTTTGTTACATTTTCCTGGGATACATGCATCACATTGCTTCAATTTCCTTTGAATTGTTGCAAAACCAAAAACACCATTTATTTTCAATAAACGAAGGTTGTCTTAATTCATATGTCCAAATATTGCATGTCATAAAAGACTATATGGAAATGTACCTTCATTGTATTGAATATTTTTTATATAGTTATGTGCATGAGCATATGTCCCTTGAAATTTCAACAGTATTTCTTCCTCTATTCCAGTCACGAAAACTATGTTGTCTCATACTTTTCTCACCTCAAATTTACCATCAAACATGTGGAGTGTCCTTGCTGGCATATGTGAACCAGGGATATTAATTTTCTCAAAAGATTTGGGAGGTAGAGAACATCAAGCATAAGAAAGTCAAGGCGTCTAGTTATTTTGAATATAATGGTCCCAAGTCCAGATGGAATGAGTCCTAACTTTTCTGCAAAGTAGACTACTACATCTACAATGTCATTGAAGTCTTCAAAAAAATCTTTCTGTAAGGTCATGTGGTAGGTTGCACCTATATCAAGTAGTCGTGCATCTTTCCAATAAGAAAATGAAGTATGAAACAGGTCTTCAATTACTCGGATATTGCAATGTGAAACAATATAATGAGAAAATTTAGGTGCTTTTCCTTTTCCTAGATCTAGGATCTTATCTTTCTCTTCTTTTCATTCTTGTTGGATTCTTTCCTAAGGGAGTTTACATGTGGATGCATCATGTCCATCTCTATTGCAGTGAATACAATTGAGATCAAATTTTCCTCCTTGATGACATTTACCCCCCTATATTTGTTATTCTTCCTTTTGTGTCCTCTTCTACCACCTCTTCCTCTAGAAGAGTTTGGTGTATGGTTCTTCCATTTCTATGCAGGGAACACAACTTATTTATGGGGTTGAGTGTTGAAATATTGCAACAAGAATATTCCAATTCAATTTTTCCTTGAATTAAATTGTGAATTAAAATCAAATTTAGTCTTAATAGCTGCTTGAAAATAATTAATTTATTTATTTGAAATTAATTAGTTGGAGAAATTCAATTTAGAAGTCTTTCTAAAGTCATGCAAAAGTTATCTCTTAAATTAATGAGATAAGATTGAGTTATATTTGAGTTGTAATTAGTGAACTCAATTTACTAAGTTAAGTCCAGTTAAATTAGTTCCAAACTGTTTGAGGAACTAATAGTGAGTTAATAGTCAGTTGATGCATTAATGCACTCAACTAGTGCTACTCCAGTTAACTGAAGATTC
>APFE030673542.1:135451-150012 GCA_000404065.3 Pinus taeda | reverse complement strand
TTGAGGAACTAATAGTGAGTTAATAGTCAGTTGATGCATTAATGCACTCAACTAGTGCTACTCCAGTTAACTGAAGATTCCCTCATCAGAAACTCATGCATGTCTATTCTGACAAATACCTAGTTGAGATTAATGTTCAAGGATACTGTACTACCAGTTGCATGTGTTTTCTCATGGAGAAAACTCATGCATGCAGTCAAGGATTCATCCTTGAGGATTGCGTAGTTTTGAAGGCTTGTTTTTCCACTTAGTAATAGGCTAATCATCCACAAGGAACAGTGCAAGGAAATAGGAGCTTGGAGGGTAGAGAGGAAGGCTGGAGAGAAGCCAAGATTGCCTATGAGCATCTGTGAGGATTGTACTGAGAGCTGGCTATCTATGAGAGCTAAGGCTTTGCATAATTCCTATGTATTTCCACCATGTATGATAATACAATAGTGTGGTGTTTTTATCTGAGACTTTACCCAAAGTATTTTCATGTGTATTGTGCCATTGATTCTTCTTCTTCTGGTTATACTATTCATCTCAATCGTTAAGCTTCCACAAATTGATAGTAGAAGTAGGTTATAGTATTCTGCTTTGATTTATATTGCATTATCAGGTTAACCTATCAGAGATTTTCTACATGGTATCAAAGTTGTGAACAGTATACTAAGAACAGAATTCAAAGTTTGAAGTTTGGGGTTGCAAGTGAAAATAAAATTCATATCATACTTCAAAGTTGACCAATGGCGTTCTATGGCTTGAGAGTCGAGTATGCCTTGGAAGGTAGCTCGAATTACATAACATGGAAATATAGAATGGAGGCTGTATTAGAAGACAATGGCTTGAAGGAATTCATTGATCAAGAAATCCCAAAGCCAACTTCAAATAATGCACAAGAGTTGGCTGAGTGGAAGAAGTGTGTGGCGAAGGAGAGACGAATCATCCTTGAGAGAGTTCAAGACCATATTGTCTCGAGTCTCCATGGGAATGATACTCCATTTTCAATGTGGAAGACATTAAAGGACCTCTACCAGAATACTAGTGACCAGAGGAAATTGGTGCTCAAGGATAAGCTTCGAATAATCAAGATGGAGAAGGGAGATACTATTTCCACATATCGGAACAAGATCACCGCCTGCAAATATGAGCTTGGCAGTGTGGGAATAACTATTTTCGATGATGATATGGTGAGCCTCGCTCTCCTTGGCCTTCCAAAGATTTGGAATAACTACCAGGACTCTGTGAATGGAAGGGAGAAATTGCTAGATTGGGAACGAATATGGTCAAATCTTATGCAGGAGGAGATCACGAGGAGCACATGAGATGGTTCTTCATCCAAGAATGATGATGAAGAAAATCTGGCCTTAACAAGTAAGGCAAGGAAAGGGAAGGAGAAGGCTTCTCATTTCAAACCGAATTCTTCTCATGGAGGGAAGAAGGGTGACATGTCTAAAGTAAGATTATTTCATTGTCACAAGATGGGACATTACGTGACTAATTTCCCATCAAAGAAGTCCAAGAAGGGATCCTCGGAAGGATCGGAAGGTGAGGCATTAGCTTCTCAGTTCGAAATGGACTTTACCATCATCGCATGCATGGTGTCATCGATGATGGGTTGTGTCTGGTATCTTGACATAGGAGCCTCATTCCACATGACCGATGATAAAAATTTATTCAGTGCCTTGAAGGACAAAGACCTCAAGATGCACATAGAGATGGGTGATGACGGAAGCTATAGTGTTTTAGGAGTGGGCATAGTTGCTTTTCTGAGGGAGCATGGAGCTCTTGTCACCTTGAAAGATGTGATGTATGTGCCTGGACTAAAGAAGAACTTGGTATCGGTTGTGATGTTGGAGGAAAAAGGATACGATGTTGTCTTCAGTAAAGTAAAGGTGTTCCTAAGACACATATCCATGGGTCAGACCAAGAGGATCAAGATTCGGGTGAAGAATCTCTATAAACTAGAGGTAGATGATTGTGTAGCATTGAGTACGAAAGTAGAATTGGTGCAAATCCAAGACATTGGTGAGTTGTGGCACAAGAGGTTGGACCATTTGCATGATGGGGCTTTGAAGATAATGCAGTAGATATCTACAGGACTTCCCAAAGGTAAACTTGAGCAGGTTAACACATGCAAAGGTTGTACCTTGGGAAAGTACACAAAGTCTTCATTTCATGATCAA
Source organism: Pinus taeda (assembly GCA_000404065.3). Classification (NCBI taxonomy): domain Eukaryota; kingdom Viridiplantae; phylum Streptophyta; class Pinopsida; order Pinales; family Pinaceae; genus Pinus; species Pinus taeda. The sequence continues at coordinate 147,844 of APFE030673542.1, read as the reverse complement.
GACAGTCGAGCAAAGGTTATCTTAGAGCGAGTTCATACTAATTTCTGTGAACCATTCTCGACGGCATCCATAGCGAAGTAAAGGTATTATGTCATTTTCATTTATGACTATTCTCGTAAATGTTGGATTTATTTCATGCAGAAGAAGGACCAAACTTTCACAAAGTTTTGTGAATTCAAAGCTTTGGTCAAGAAAGAGTTAGGGAAGAAGATCAAGGCCTTGAGAAGTGACAACAGTGGAAAATATGTCTCTTAAGAGTTTAAGGACTTCCGTGCAATGGAAGGAATTAAATGATAGATGACGGCACCTCATAACCCACAACAGAATGGGGTGGCCGAGAGGAAGAACATAAATATTGTAGGGGAAACACGGGCAATGCTACATGACCAAGGCCTACCACTTCACTTGTGGGCTGAGGCATGCAACACAACGGTTTATTTTCATAATAGAAGCCTGCATCGCATACTTGGGATGAAGACACAAGAGGAAGCTTTCTCTGATAAGAGACCAAATGTGGGTCACTTCAGGATCTTTGGCTCATTGGTATATTTTCATGTGACAAAGGATGCATGGAAGAAGCTTGAGCTGAGAGCAGAGTTGGGGATATTTGTGGGGTACACTGATACACATCACAACTATCAGGTGTACTTTCCTACTAGTCAGGGGACAGTGGTTCACAAAGATCTCAAGTTTGATGAGCAGAAGACCATGCGAGTTTCCCTTGAGAGGGAGATCCAACTACAAGATGTGGAGGAACTGTTGGTTCCTAAGGAGGAGGAGCCTCAGACTGATGCGGAGCAGGTGCATGCAAAGGTTCCAGGAGTGGAGACATCCAGTCAAGTAGAGTCTTCCAAAGAAGGACAGAAGCACACAAGAGAAGTTGACAGATTGTTGGAGGATGCGAGAGAGAATGTGGGAGCACCATATTTTAAGCGCAGACAGAGGAAGTCACCTGAGAGGTACACTGAATACATGACCCTTGCTGGGGAATGTATTGAGACTGAGCCATATTCCTTTGAGGAAGCAGTGCAGTAGCCAATTTGGGTTGATGCTATGGTGGACGAGTATAACTCCATAGTTCGTAACAGTGTTTGGGATGTGGTTACAAGACCAAAGAACAAGTCAGTTTTGAGTTCCTATTGGCTTTACAAGGTAAAACAAGATGTTGATGGTAGTGTGGAGAAGCATAAGGCAAGATTTATTTCCCATGGATTTTCACAGGTTGAGGGAATTGACTATGATGGGACTTTTTCTCCAGTCACAAGGTACTCATCTATTAGATCTATGTTGGCACTATCAACACAGATGGGTTGGAAGATCCATCAGATGCATGTGAAGACTACATTCCTCAATGGACATATTGAGGAAGAGGTGTACATAGAGCATTCAGAAGGTTTTGGGACCTTAGATCGTGAGTCGCATGTGTGCTGACTCAAGAGAGTATTGTACGGGCTAAAGTAAGCACCTTGTGCTTGGTACACCAGGATAGACAACTACTTCACCAGGTTGGGCTTCACAAAGAGTGAAGCGGATGCAAACGTGTACCACATCGTGGTGGAAGGTAAGTTATTGATCATCTTACTTTATGTTGATGATATCATATTGACTGGTGATGATCAGTTGATCATGTCTTGCAAGGAGGACCTTGCAAGAGAATTCGAGATGAAAGACCTTGGTCTCATGCATTACTTCCTTGGCAGGGAAGTGTGGTAGAAGGATGGGGAGTTGTTTGTGTCTCAGGGCAAGTATGCCAACGATATGCTCAGGAGATTCCACATGCAGACTCCTCTAGCAAGTAACTAGAGGAAGGAGGTTGCTACTTCAAGAGAAGTGGTAGAGGCTACTATGTACAGGCAGCTTGTGGGTTCACCGATGTACTTAATGAACACACAACCATATTTGTGCTATGCAGTGAACTAGCTGAGTCAAGTGATGGTTCAGCTTACCAACATGTTTTGGAAGGCGACAAAGCATGTATTGAGATACCTTAGAGGCACATCTCAGTATGGATTATGGTACAGAAAGACAGAGGGAGTGAAGCTATAGGGCTTCACTGATGTAGATTGGGTAAGGAGTCCATCAGATCGAAAGAACACATAAGGAGGGATTTTCAACCTTGGGTCAGTGGCAGTTTCTTGGTACACCAGGAAACAAAGGTCGGTTGCACTTAGCTTGGCAGAGGCAGAATACATGGCTACAATTTAGGCAGCATGTGAAGCCATCTGGATGTGAAAAATCCTAGTTGGTTTGTTTGATCAAAGTATGGATCCAACTGTGACCTATTGTGATAATCAGAGTTGTATCAAACTCTCTAAGAATCCAATATTTCATGATAGGTCCAAGCACATCGACATTCGGTATCATCATCTCAGAGACTATGTAGCGAGGAGGATCATGTTGCTGCAGTATATTTTGATAGAGGAGCAAGATACTGACATTTTGACAAAGGCATTGTCAAAATGTAAATTTGAGTTCCATAGAGACAGGATCGGGGTGGTAAATACTCCCTTTCTTGTTGAGAGGGAGTGTTGAAATATGGCAACAAGAATATTCCAATTTAATTTGTCCTTGAATTAAATTGTGAATTAAAATCGAATTTAGTCTTAACAAATACTTAAAATTAATTAATTTATTTATTTTAAATTAATTAGTTGGAGAAATTCAAGTTAGAAGTCTGTTTGAAGTCTGTTTGAAGTCATGCAAGATTTATCCCTTAAATTAAGGAGATAAGATTGAGTTATATTTGAGTTGTAATTATTTAACTTATTTTACTGAGTTAAGTCCAGTTAAATTAGTTCCAAACTATTTGAGGAACTAATAGTGAGTTAACAGTCAGTTGATGCATTAATGCACTCAACTAGTGCTACTCCACTTAACTGAAGATTCCCTCATCAGAAACTCATGCATGTCTATTCTGAAAAGACCCAGTTGAGATTAATGTTCAAGGATAGTGTACTATCAATTGCATGAGTTTTCTCATGGAGAAAAATCATGCATGCAGTCAAGGATTCATCCTTGAGGACTGTGCAATTTTGAAGGCTTGTTTTTCCACTTAGTAATAGGCTAATCATCCACAAGGAACAACGCAAGGAAAAAGGAACTTGGAGGGCAGAGAGGAAGGCTAGAGAGAAGCCAAGATTTCCTGTGAGCATCTGTGAGGGTTGTATTGAGAGCTGGATAGCTGTGAGAGCTAAGGCTTTGTATAATTTCTATGTATTTCCACCATGCATGATAATACAATAGTGTGGGGTTTTTATATGAGACTTTCCCCAAAGTATTTTCATGTGTATTATGCCATTGATTCTTCTTCTTCTGGTTATATTTTTTAGCTCGATATTTAAGCTTCCACAAATTGATAGTGGAAGTAGGTTATAGTATTCTGCTTTGATTTATATTGCATTATCGAGTTAACCTATCACAGATTTTCTGCACTGAGAAGTCATTTTCCTCTTGAGGGAAAGCTTATTCAACCATGTTTGAGCTAAGGCATGAGCATTAGAAATATATTGACACGACAAGCAATAAGGTGCAAAAATAGAATACCAACCTGTAACAATAAAATGACTAATTTGTGAAGCATTAAAATTACTAGTGTGTGTAGTCAAGCTTCAAGTTAATGATGTTCACAAATCTAACCATCAGAGTTGACTACATTGCTCCAAATCTCATACGCTTCTCACAATTTTTTTTACTGATCCTCAAACATTACTAGTGGACATAAAGACATGCACACAACTCTCTATAAGATTTGACAAAATGTAGAAGTGCCCACAGTCTTAGACCCACAGGAGCTGAGGAAAACACTAGCCACTGAACCTATGCTACCCTTTTTTCATAGGAACCCACAACTGGCAACAACCACTACTTTGATTAGAGAGGTTAGGAGCATCTATACCATTCTAGAACTCTAAACTTTTCATATACCACCATTCATACATAAGGCAAGGTGGAGGGTGGATCTGAGATCATGAAAACATGGAGGAGTACTAATAGTTACAATAGCATAAACAAGATTGAGATCCTGTGGGTACACAAGAAGGGTGAAAGAGTAACACAAAAATGGTTTGAACTAGATTTGAAGTGTTAAAACATACATTAAGAATATTTTCAAGTGGATGCATGCCAAGTGGCCTACAACATTCTATATCCCTCTATATATACATTTATAATTTCTTCGCATAACAGTTCATTACTATTAGAAAAGTCTTCATTTCCATTAAAAATGCCAATTCTGACTTGCATAGGATAGATAGTGAATAACTGGGGTGTTACATAGTATGGAAAACCTAATATTATTGCTGTCGTGGGAGAGTTACACAGTTTTTAGGATTTCACTACGAGTATTAGAGCATCGACTATAATCATGTGCTGACAAAGGGGTGGAGTTGGTTTTTGAAGGATAAGAAACTAAAAGACGGTGACATTTTCATTTTACAGAGGTTTAACTCAACCTCACCAACTCTACATCAATTGGAAACGTGAGCATATTTTCAATCTTAGCTCAGAGTTGGTTCCCTAATCTCTCACATAGTCAGGGATCATTCTCTTGTTGAATGAACATTCATCCTGTGTGTGGATAATGGTTCATTTGGAGATGGAATAATTAAGTGTATCATAGTGATGGCATAAAAGATACAATAACCAAGGTAGAGACACCTAAATTTGGAACCTTGGACCTGTGCTTTAAAACCATGTTAGGCCACAATGGTAACTCTTGAATGAATTCTACACCATTAAGATGAATTTCATATATACAACCAAAATGGTGACCCTTGATATTCACATTCCAAGGTCTTTTCTTATTCCAATTTTCTATCTACATATTTACATACTTTTGCCCACTCTTAGAGGATTAGGTGCAAAACAATATTGATGGTGAATACATATTTGGAACTATAATAAAACTAAAGAGGGACCATGACAACCTAGGCTCATAGAGAACATGGAAAAGTAGTGTTAAGTATGCAACTTGGTCAATTTGATAATTTTTTATTAATCCGTTTGGATCAGATGGTTTTGCTATGGTTTTTTCTTTCTCATTAGAAATTATTGTTAGTCAAATTTTAAATAAGGAATTCAATATTGTAGGGTATATGGAGTCCAAGGGTATAGTTATAGTGTTAGCAAACTTGTTTTCTTGGGTCTCAAAGATTCATGTCTGCGAGTAGAACATTTTGAGTTACGAGAAGTCAATATTGAAGAGAGGAATGACTCTTAAATCCCTTTTGTTTTTGTATATATTTTTATTATCCCCTATCAATTCCATTTAATATAAATATTTTTCTTTGAAAATATAAAAGACATAAATTAATTATCAAGAAGAAAAACTCAATGCTAATGTAAAAATATTTGGAGGGTATTGACTTAAACCCAAAACATATCTCTTTGTACCATGAATTAAATGTATTGTGTATTCTTAACAACATAAGATAGTTTATCATGTACATGCTATTCATTGTGCACATATATTGTGCCCTCATCTGTAATAATTGGTTACACAAATAAAATTCCATTTTCACCAACAAATCTAAGGCCTCAATTCACGAAATTGGCTCAAATGTCTCAACCATTAAAATTATTAGAATGAAATATTTAAATTTATTCTCCAACAATGACACCCCACATAGATTGATATAAATTATTATTTTGTACACTCAAATGCTTGTCCATTCATAGTTGTATGACCAAAAATGAGCAACATCCAAAAATCCTATAGCTCACTAGAAATCGGGAACATCCAAAAAGCGAAGCATATATCTACTTAATTGTTTGCCTACAAAAAAATGAGGAATGTTAAATGAGATAAGTAATGGCAGAAGTGTCCTCAGACACATAATTTTATTAATCAGAAAATAATAATTACATAATTGATTTGCAAGAGCTTACACCCGAACGACCAAACACTCTTGCAATGAGCTATTTATAAGCTCCATGTCCTAACTACCTCTAATTATGGATCACTTATTAAATAACAAGTGTCCATTTACATTAAATGCTATTCAAACCAACTAGCTAACTAATCTTCTAAAATAGAGCCTAAGATACGACACATTTGGAGAGTCATATCTTGTTACAACAATATACTAATTTCTAATTGTCTCCATTAATTAATTAATCATTCTAGAATAATAATTATTAATTTAATAACTTAAATTTAATAATCATTTATTCTAATTTATAACCTATGATAATAATTTATTTTTGGATCATCTAACATTCCCCCCTATGATCCAAAGATACATTACAACAGATACCAAGTTCATCTCTGAACTTAGTAAATTTTATTCTGCCAAGCGGTTTCGTGAAAATGTTGGAGATCTGATCTTCGGAAGGACAATAAACTGGTTTGAGAACATCTTTGGCAATGAGAGACCTGATATGATGATACTTGGTGTCCACATGCTTTGTCTTTGAATGAAAAACTGGGTTCTTGGCAAGTTTGATGGCTCACTGGATGTCAATGAACAATGATGTAGCTTCTCCCTGAGAAATGCCCAAGTCCTGCAAAATTCAGCGCAACCAAACAATTTCACATGCTGCTTCCCATGCTGAAATGTACTCTGCTTCTGCTGAAGAAGTGGCCACTGTAGCTTGCTTTTTACAACTCCAAGATACTGCTGCTGACCCCATATTCATTAAATAACCCGATGTTGATGCTCGATCATCAATACTCCCAGCAAAGTCGGCATCAGAATATCCACCAAGTACAAAATTTTTAGTCTTTGTGTAAAGAAGACAAAAATCTTTTGTTCCTTGGATATCAAAGAACTCTTTTGGCTGCATTCCAGTGGCTGTCTCGTGGTTCCTACATAAAACGTGAAAGAATACTGACTGCAGAAGATAGATCAGGACAAGTATTTGTCAAATAAATCAAGCTGCCAATCAACTGTCTGTAAGTTGTACTATCCACCTTTTCCCCCCCTTCAAATTTTGAAAGTTTCAAGTTTTGCTCCATGGGGGTAAGAACGGGCTTGCAATCCTACATGCCAAAACGCTGAAGAACCTCTGCTGCATACTTACTCTTAGAAATGAAAATATGATGTGGACGTTGGAAGACTTCAACTCCAAGATACTAGTGAAGGAATCCCAAATCTGTCATCTTAAAACCTACTTGTAACTCCTTTTTCACTTGTGCAATATGATCATCATGGTTGCCAGTAATGATCAAATCATCTACATACATAACAAGAATTACTAGATATTTTCCCTGTTGTCACACATACAAAGTATCATCAGATTCACTTCGTTGAAAACCAACTTTCTTAAGGTATTCATCCATCTTTGCATACTAAGCTCGGGGAGCTTGTTTTAATCCATATAAAGCCTTGATCAATTTGCAGACTTTATGTTCTTGTCCTTCAACTTCAAAACCTGGTGGTTGGGTCAAATACACTTCCTCCTATAAATCCCCATTGAGAAAAGCACTTTTCACATCCATTTGATGAACTTTCCATCCTTTTTGAGCAGCCAATGCAAGTGTTAATCGGATGGTGTTCCATTTTGTTGTTGGAGCAAAAGTTTCTTCATAATCAATGCCTTCCTGCTGCGAAAAACCCTTTGCGACAAGTCATGCTTTATACTTTTCAAGTTCTCCCTTCTGATTATACTTAATTATGTAAATCCATTTGTATCCTATGGGTTTAACATTTGCTGGACAATCAACAAGTTTCCAAGTGTTGTTATCAATTACTGCCTGATATTCTTCAACCATAGCTTGTTGCCATTCTTTAAGTTTTACTGCTTCTTTGTATGTGGAGGGTTTAGTAAAATCATTTGCTATTAAGGCAAAATTGCCTTCACTTCTATGTGCCCTTTGGGTGCTTGTTTTATTCTGCTCATTAGGCTTTACATATTTCAAACGTTGAACTGCCCATTTTGGTAGTTGGTGCTCACTTGTTTGTGCTTTTGTAAAGTCTCCATCATTGTGAAGAGTATTAATATAAACTGATGTTCGTCGTTCAGGTGAAGAATGTGGAGAATCACTGTCAGAAGAACTACTGTTGCTTGGAGATGCGGATGAACTGCTTGAAGACCCAGATGATGTTGTTGATGTAGATGTAGATGACTCATCTTCAGAGGAAGGAAAATCAAGTTCATACCAATTTGGTGAAGTTGGTTGACTTTGCTTTTTATCATTTCTTTTACTTCCCTTAGTTTCTAACTTGTGAAGAAGATTTTCAATTTCTTCAGCACTCTTACTCTTGGTTTCATCAAAAATGACATCCCTGCTCACAATAAATTTTTCGTTGGTCAAAAGACGATACCCTTTCTTCTCATCAGAATAGCCAATCATTGTGCATTTTAAACTTCGTGATTCAAGCTTAGTTCGTTTTTCTTTCAGAACTAAGGCATAACAAACTGACCCAAAAACTCTAAGATGTTTAACTCGAGGTTTGAAACCAAACCAAGCTTCATAAGGTGTGATTCCGTCTAAAGAAGCAGTTGGAGATCTATTTCTTAAGTAGACAGTTGTATGTATTGCTTCCGCCCAATATGTTGGACTTAACCTCTTGAAGGTTAACATGGATCTCGCCATTCCTAACAAAGTGCGATTCATTCGTTCGACTACTCCATTTTGCTGTGGAGTGTAAACATTAGTGAGATGTCGTCTTATGCCATTTTCACTGCAATAGTTTTTGAATTCATTTGAAGTGAATTCTCCCCCATTATCTATCCTGAGAGTACCTATCTTTTATTTTACTTCATTTTCAACAAGTTGGCGAAAAATTTTAAACTTATCAAATGCTTCTGACTTGTTCTTCAAAAAGTAAACCCAAGTCATTCTGCTAAAATCATCAATGAATAGTAAGAAATATTTGCAACCACCAAATGAAGTTTGTAGGGGACCACAAACATCACCGTGAACTAGTTTTAGCCGCCTGTTTGCACGCCATGAACTTGTTGGAAAACTTTCTCGATTTTGTTTGCCATAAATGCAAGCTTCACATTTTGCATTTTACCTTTTGAATGTGGGAATTCCTTTAACCATTCCTTGTTTCTGCAATTGAGAAAGACTCTCAAAATTCAAATGTCCATATCTTACATGCCATAGTCTTATAGGTGAAATACCTGTAGTCACTGCCCCTGCAAAATCAGAATGCCTTGGAATAACTGTCCCTTTCATCCGTAACAGTTTTCCATCTTTGTAACCTGTCATGACTTTTTTCAAGTTTTGTTTCACTGAATTAATCTTCACTAAACCATCTTCCATAATCACCTGATGTCCTGCTTGTCGAATTGTGACTAAAGAGAGAAAAATTTTCTTGAAACTAGGTACATACCATACATTGGAAATCATTTTTTCTCCAATGTCAGGGAGAAAAACTTTTACTACTCCTTTTCCATAAGGAGTATGTTTTGTATCGTCAGCAAGAAAAGTGGAATGAAGTTGCCATTCTTGAAAATTCCAGAAAAAATCACGTCGACAAGTCATGTGCTGAGTTGCCCTGGAATCCAAGATCCAGGCACCTTCGTAGTCACTTCTAAGATGGGATGAAATTTGGGATGCTCGTGAGGAAGTAAAAACAAATTTTGAGTTATCGTCATCTTGATCATTTGCAAATTGTGCTGAAGGCTGCTGAAACTTGGGAATTTTATTAAGTGATGTTCAACAATCTTCAACATAATGGCCAACTTTGTTACATCTTCGACATACAATTTGACTTAAGTCTCTTCCTCTTCCTGAATATTGTCCTCTGCCTATGCTTTGACCTCTATTTTGAGATTGTCCTCTACCTTGATTATTATATCCTTGTCCTTGAAAATTGCCTCTTCATTGGTTGTTTCCTCTACCTTCAAAATTATTTCTTCCTCCTCTGTTAAAATTGTTGCCTCTGCTTTGGCTTCGACCTCGATTATGTGCTGCTTGATTCAGATTCCATCTGCCTCTTCCTCGAGAACTATCTGTTGATGACTTACTTGTGCTGGCTTCTGTGAGAAAAAGATCTTCACCAACTTTCTTCTTCTTCTCAAAAGTTTTATCATGTTGACTTAACATTTCACAAAGTTCATCAAACGTTAGTTTTTCTAATTTTCCAGTTACTTGTAAAGTCTCTAAAAAATGCGTATAGGAAGAAGGAAGCCCAGAAATTACAATTGTGACCATAACGCTATCATCAATTGCGGGAAAACCAGCATTAATAATTTCCTGCCTAATATTCTTAAGTCTGGAGAGATATTCAAGAATATCACCATCTTCAGTTAATTTTTGTTGCAACAATTTTAACTGTAGATCAACCTTCTTTGATACAGGCTGAGTATCAAAGAGGTCTTTAAAAGTTTTCAAGGCAGTCCATGCATTTGTGGCATTCTCTATATGTACATATATTTCATCATTCACAGACGATTTAATAAGAGCTAAGGCTTTAGCATTCTTGATTTCCCATTTTGCCAGTGGATCTACAGATGTGGGTTTATTCGGCTTAACATATCCATCACATATTCCTTGCCATAATTCATTGTAAATGAGTGTGCTTTCAATAAGACGATGCCATGTTTTATAAGATTTGGTGCCTTCAAGTTTGTCGGAATCAGAAAATAAGTTAATCAACTTAGACATTTTTAGCGTTGAAGAGACGCACCAAGAAGTAGAACAGAAAGTACAAGATAGTCAACACAACACACCACGCAAAAAAGACGAGCTATCGGGGCTTGGCCTTGAGCCTCGAATAGTTGTCAAAACAGGAGAAAATTGACTGAGCTTTGCACTTGGCTCTAGTCAATTTCTCAAATTTTTACAAGGCAACTTTCAAAATTTGACTTTTTACAACGGTGATTTTGCACAATATGGTAAAAAAATTTACCCCCCTCAAAGTAAAAATACTTTGAATTACAAGGTGATGATCCCAATTAAAAAATAACTCCTTGAAAACAAATTTACCCAACAAACCTTATTTCTCCAATTTACAAATTACAAATAAAACTCCTTATTACTCCAAAAAAATAAAATTACATCTCTCCTAAAAAAACTTATCTTTCCATTACAAAAAAAGCATCAAATGTCAGTGCCCCCAACGAACACATTATTCCATTGTTCCTGAAATTGTTACAGGGTCATCGTTGTTTCACCAACTATCGAAGGATGAGTTGTTTCCTGTAATGCCGAGGACCTTTTTATCTCCCCGTGATTAAGCCATTGGACTTTACAGATTTTTACGTTGGACAAAAAAACATTACCACAAAAAGCCAGTTCTCTTCTTCTCGGTTTTCTCTCAGCTTACGAAAGTTCACCTGATAGCCAGGTTTTCTCCTCTGGGTTTTCTAAATTCCTCTCATCAACAGAAAATCCCAGTGACAATTTTCCGATTCTTGAGAAGCCCGCTTTTACTGGAGTTTTCTTGCTTCCTGGGGTCTCCCTCTGGTTTTCTGAGTTCTTTGCTATGATAGAAAACGTGTAACTGAATCTTCAATACGTGATCGACGAGTCGCCTCCTCATGTACTTGGCATTTTGATTGGTTCTTTGCCTGGTGTCAGTCCCTGGAGTTTTCTGCCGCCGCTAAAGAAAAAAAGGACAATTCCGGGGAGCCACTCTGCTGCTATGTTCTGGAAACAAAGAGGCATTTGATGATATGAAGTTGTAACAAATCAAATCTTTGAAAGAAATCTCAACAATACTACAATCAGGACTCCCAGGCAACGGAACCAAACAGTTTAAGGGAGATTTCGTGAAGAAAAAAAATCAACTGCGTCCGGAGATTTAATTGCCTGCAAAGCAACTTGTCCACAATTTTGTTTGAATCCGTCTTTGCGGAATTCAATTGGGCCGTTCTGCTAATTATCATTCAAATTTTTAATTCTTGAGTTTGCATGTACTGAAAAAAACTCAACTGCGTCCCATACAACTAGATGAGGATTGTCAGTGTTAATGAATTTTGACCAACAACGCTTTCATTAATACATTTCCTTCAACGCTTTCAATATTATACAAAAAAAATAATTCCATCCAACTTTGCATTAAATCTAGGTAGGGCGTATGTCCCAGCATCAAAAAATCATAATCAATCTGTAGATTAAAATCTGAAATCACAAAATTGGGAGATTTCATACCAATTATTCACTTGATCAAATCAAAAGCGTTTTCTAAAAACCTGTAGAGCTGGAATCGTCTCCTCAAATCCATTGCAGCATTACTGGAGCTCTGATACCACAATAATGGCAGAAGTGTCCTCAGACACATAATTTTATTAATCAGAAAAAAATAATTACATAATTGATTTGCAAGAGCTTACACCCGAACGACCAAACACTCTTGCAATGAGATATTTATAAGCTCCATGTCCTAACTACCTCTAATTATGGATCACTTATTAAATAAAAAGTGTACATTTACATTAAATGCTATTCAAACCAACTAGCTAACTAATCTCCTAAAATAGAGCCTAAGATACGACACA
>APFE030673542.1:121505-135340 GCA_000404065.3 Pinus taeda | reverse complement strand
CCCCCTATGATCCAAAGATACATTACAACAGATACCAAGTTCATCCCTGAACTTAGTAAATTTTATTCTGCCAAGCGGTTTCGTGAAAATGTCGGAGATCTGATCTTCGGAAGGACAATAAACTGGTTTGAGAACATCTTTGGCAATGAGAGACCTGATATGATGATACTTGGTGTCCACATGCTTTATCTTTGAATGAAAAACTGGGTTCTTGGCAAGTTTGATGGCTGACTGGCTGTCAATGAACAATGATGTAGCTTCTCCTTGAGAAATGCCCAAGTCCTACAAAATTCGGCGCAACCAAACAATTTCACATGCTGCTTCCCATGCTAAAATGTACTCTGCTTCTGCTGAAGAAGTGGCCAATGTAGCTTGTTTTTTACAACTCCAAGATACTGTTGGACCCCATATTCATTAAATAACCTGATGTTGATGCTCGATCATCAATACTCCCAGCAAAGTCGGCATCAGAATATCCGCCAAGTACAAAATTTTTAATCTTTGTGTAAAGAAGACCAAAATCTTTTGTTCCTTGGATATATCGAAGAACTCTTTTGGCTGCATTCCAGTGGCTGTCTCGTGGTTCCTACATAAAACGTGAAAGAATACTGACTGCATAAGATAGATCAGGACGAGTATTTGTCAAATAAATCAAGCTGCCAACCAACTGTCTGTAAGTTTTACTGTCCACCTTTCCCCCCCCTTCAAATTTTGAAAGTTTCAAGTTTTTCTCCATGGGGGTAAGAACGGGCTTGCAATCCTGCATGCCAAAACGCTGAAGAACCTCTGTTGCATACTTACTCTTAGAAATGAAAATTTGATGTGGACGTTGGAAGACTTCAACTCCAAGATAGTAGTGAAGGAATCCCAAATCTGTCATCTTAAAACCTGCTTGTAACTCCTTTTTCACCTGTGCAATATGATCATCATGGTTGCCAGTAATGATCAAATCATCTACATACATAACAAGAATTAGCAGATATTTTCCCTGTTGTCACACATACAAAGTATCATCAGATTCACTTCGTTGAAAACCAACTTTCTTAAGGTATTCATCCATCTTTGCATACCGAGCTCGGGGACCTTGTTTTAATCCATACAAAGCCTTGATCAATTTGCAGACTTTATGTTCTTGTCCTTCAACTTCAAAACCTGGTGGTTGGGTCATATACACTTCCTCCTATAAATCCCCATTGAGAAAAGCAATTTTCATATCCATTTGATGAACTTTCCATCCTTTTTGAGCGGCCAATGCAAGTGTTAATCGGATGGTGTTCCATTTTGTTGTAGGAGCAAAAGTTTCTTCATAATCAATGCCTTCCTGCTACGCAAAACCTTTTGCGACAAGTCGAGCTTTATACTTGTCAAGTTCTCTCTTTTGATTATACTTAATTCTGTAAACCCATTTGCATCCTATGGGTTTAACATTTGCTGGACAATCAACATGTTTCCAAGTGTTGTTATCAATTACTGCTTGATATTCTTCAACCATAGCCTGTTGCCACTCTTTATGTTTTACTGCCTCTTTGTATGTGGAAGTTTTAGTAAACTCATTTGCTATCAAGGCAAAATTGCCTTCACTTCTATGTGCTCTTTTGGTGCCAGTTTTATTCTATTCATCAGGCTTTACATCTTTCAAAAGTTGAACTGCCCATTTCAAAAGTTGGTGCTCACTTGTTTGTGCTTCTGTAAAGTCCCCATCATTATAAAGAGGATTAATATAAACTAATGTGCGTCGTTCAGGTGAAGAATGTGGAGAATCATTGTCAGAAGAACTGCTGCTGCTTGGAGATGCGGATGAACTACTCGAAGACCCATATGATGGTGTTGATGTAGATGACTCATCTTCAGAGGAAGGAAAATCAAGTTCATACCAATTTGGTGAAGTTGGTTGACTTTGCTTTTTATCATTTATTTTACTTCCCTTAGTTTCTAACTTGTGAAGAATATTTTCAATTTCTTCAGCACTCTTACTCTCTGTTTCATCAAAAATGGCATCCCTGCTCACAATGAATTTTCCATTGGTCAAAAGACGATACCCTTTCTTCTCATCAGAATAGCCAATCATTGTGCATTTTAAACTTCTCGAGTCAAGCTTAGTTCGTTTTTCTTTTGGAACTAATGCATAACACACTGACCCAAAAACTCTAAGATGTTTAACTCGAGGTTTGAAACCAAACCAAGCTTCATAAGGTGTGATTCCGTCTAAAGAAGCAGTTGGAGATCTGTTTCTTAAGTAGACAGCTGTATGTATTGCTTCCGCCCAATATGTTGGACTTAACCTCTTGAAGGTTAACATGGATCTCGCCATTCCTAACAAAGTGTGATTCATTCGTTCGACTACTCCATTTTGCTGTGGAGTGTGAACATTAGTGAGATGTCGTCTTACGCCATTTTCACTGCAATAGTTTTTTAATTCATTTGAAGTGAATTCTCCCCCATTATCTGTCCTGAGAGTACCTATCTTTTCTTTTACTTCATTTTCAACAAGTTTGGCGAAAATTTTTAAACTTATCAAATGCTTCTGACTTGTTCTTCAAAAAGTAAACCCAAGTCATTCTGCTGAAATCATCAATGAATAGTAAAAAATATTTGCAACCACCAAATGAAGTTTGTAGGGGACCACAAACATCACCGTGAACTAGTTGTAGCCACCTGTTTGCATGCCATGAACTTGTTGGAAAACTTTCTCGATTTTGTTTGCCATAAATGCAAGCTTCACATTTTGCATTTTCTCTTTTGAATGTGGAAAGTCCTTTAACCATTCCTTGTTTCTGCAATTGAGAAAGACTCTCAAAATTCAAATGTCCATATCTTACATGCCATAGTCTTATAGGTGAAATACATGTAGTCACTGCCCCTGCAAAATCAGAATGCCTTGGAATAACTGTCCCTTTCATCTGTAACAGTTTTCCATCTTCGTAACCTGTCATGATTGTTTTAAAGTTTTGTTTCACTGAATTAATCTTCACTAAACCATCTTCCATAATCACCTGATGTCCCGCTTGTCGAATTGTGACTAAAGAGAGCAAATTTTTCTTGAATCTAGGTACATACCATACATTGGAAATCATTTTTTCTCCAATGTCAGGGAGAAAAACTTTTACTACTCCTTTTCCATAGGGAGTATGTTTTGTATCGTCAGCAAGAAAAATGGAATGAAGTTGGCATTCTTGAAAATTGCAGAAAAAATCATGTCAACAAGTCATGTGCTGAGTTGCCCCGGAATCCAAGATCCAGGCATCTTCATAGTCACTTCTAAGATGGGATGAAATTTGGGATGCTGGTGAGGAAGTAAAAACAAATTTTGAGTTATCTTCATCTTGATCATTTGCAAATTGTGTTGAAGGCTGCTGAAACTTGGGAATTTTATTAAGTGATGTTCGACAATCTTCAGCATAATGGCCAACTTTGTTACATCTTCGACATACAATTTGACTTAAGTCTCTTCCTCTTCCTGAATATTGTCCTCTGCCTATGCTTTGACCTCTATTTTGAGATTGTCCTCTACCTTGATTATTATATCCTTGTCCTTGAAAATTGCCTCTTCCTTGGTTGTTTCCTCTACCTTCAAAATTATTTCTTCCTCCTCTGTTAAAATTGTTGCCTCTGCTTTGACTTCGACCTCGATTATGTGCTACTTGATTCGGATTCCATCTGCCTCTTCCTCGAGAACTATCTGCTGATGACTTACTTGTGCTGGCTTCTGTGAGAAAAAAATCTTCACCAACTTTCTTCTTCTTCTCAAAAGTTTTATCATGTTGACTTAACATTTCACAAATTTCATCAAACTTTAGTTTTTCTAATTTTCCAGTTACTTGTAAAGTCTCTAAAAAATGCGTATAGGAAGAAGGAAGCCCAACAATTACAATTGTGACCATAAAGCTATCATCAATTGCGGGAAAACCAGCATTAATAATTTCCTGCCTAATATTCTTAAGTCTGGAGAGATATTCAAGAATATCACCATCTTCAGTAAATTTTTGTTGCAACAATTTTAACTGTAGATCAACCTTCTTTGATTCAGGCTGAGTATCAAGGAGGTATTTAAATTTTTTCAAGGCAGTCCATGCATCTGTGGCATTCTCTATATGTACATACATTTCATCATTCACAGATGATTTAATAAGAGCTAAGGCTTTAGCATTCTTGATTTCCCATTTTGCCAGTGGATCTGCAGCTGTGGGTTTATTCAGCTTAACATCTCCATCACATATTCCTTTCCATAATTCATTGTAAATGAGTGTGCTTTCAATAAGACGATGTCATGTTTTATAAGATTTGGTGCCTTCAAGTTTGTCGGAATCAGAAAATAAGTTAATCAACTTAGACATTTTTAGCGTTGAAGAGACGCACCAAGAAGCAGAACAGAAAGTACAAGATAGTCAACACAACACACCACGCAAAAAACACGAGCTATCGGGGCTTGGCCTTGAGCCTCGAATAGTCGTCAAAACTGGAGAAAATTGACTGAGCTTTGCACTTGGCTCTAGTCAATTTCTCAAATTTTTACAAGGCAACTTTCAAAATTTGACTTTTTACAGCGGTGATTTTGCACAATATGGTAAAAAAATTTACCCCCCCTCAAAGTAAAAATACTTTGAGTTACAATGTGATGATCCCAATTAAAAAATAACTCCTTGAAAACAAATTTACCCAACAAACCTTATTTCTCCAATTTACAAATTACAAATAAAACTCCTTATTACTCCAAAAAAATAAAATTACATCTCTCCTAAAAAAACTTATCTTGCCATTACAAAAAAAGCATCAAATGTCAGTGCCCCCAACGAACACATTATTCCATTGTTCCTGAAATTGTTATAGGTTCATCATCGTTTCACCAACTATCGAAGGATGAGTTGTTTCCTGTAATGCCGAGGACCTTTTTATCTCCCCATGATTAAGCCATTGGACTTTACAGATTTTTACGCTGGACAAAAAAGCATTACCGCAAAAAGCCAGTTCTCTTCTTCTCGGTTTTCTCTCAGCTTACTAAAGTTCACCTGATAGCCAGGTTTTCTCCTCTGGGTTTTCTAAATTCCTCTCATCAACAGAAAATCCCAATGACAATTTTACGATTCTTGAGAAGCCCGCTTTTACTGGAGTTTTCTTGCTTCCTGGGGTCTCCCTCTAGTTTTCTGAGTTCTTTGTTGTGATAGAAAACGTGTAACTAAATCTTCAATATGTGATTGACGAGTCGCCTCCTCATGTGCTCAACATTTTGATTGGTTCTTTGCCTGGTGTCGGTCCCTGGAGTTTTCTGCCGCCGCTAAAGAAAAAAAGGACAATGCCGGGGAGCCACTCTGCTACTATGTTCTGGCAACAAAGAGGCCTTTTATGATCTGAAGCTGTAACAAATCAAATCTTTGAAAGAAATCGCAACAATACTACAATCAGGACTCCCAGGCAACGGAATCAAACCAGTTTAAGGGAGATTCCGTGAAGAAAAAAAATCAACTGCATCTGGAGATTTAATTGCCTGCAAAGCAACTTGTCCACAATTTTGTTTGAATCCGTCTATGCGGAATTCGATTGGGCCGTTCTGCTAATTATCATTCAAATTTTTAATTCTTGAGTTTGCCTGTACTGAAAAAAACTCAACTGCGTCCTGAAAATCAACTGTGTCCCATACAACTAGATGAGGATTGTCAGTGTTAATGAATTTTGACCAACAATGCTTTCATTAATACATTTTCTTCAACGCTTTCAATATTATACAAAAAGAAATAATTCCATCCAACTTTGCATTAAATCCAGGCAGGGCGTATGTTTCCAGCATCAAAAAATCATAATCAATTTGTAGACTAAAATCTGAAATCACAAAACTGGGAGATGTCATACCAATTATTCACTTGATCAAATCAAAAGAGTTTTCTAAAAACCCGTAGAGCTGGAATCATCTCCTCAAATCCACTGCAGCATTACTGGAGCTCTGATACCACAATAATGGCAGAAGTGTCCTCAGACACATAATTTTATTAATCAGAAAAAAATAATTACATAATTGATTTGCAAGAGCTTACACCCAAACAACAAACACCCTGCAAGAGCTATTATAACTCCATGTCCTAACTACCTCTAATTATGGATCAAACATATTAATAAACAGTGTCATTACATTATGCTATTCAACCACTAGCTAACTAACTCCTAAATAGAGCTAAGAACGACACATTTGGAGAGTCATATCTAGTTACAACAATATGCTAATTCTAAAAGTCTCCATTAAATAATTAAACATTCTAGAATAATAATTATTAATTTAATATCTTAATTAATAATTATTTTATTCTAATTTTATAACCTATGATAAAATTGTATTTTTGGATCATCTAACAATAAGTGCATAGAAACTATTGAAGTGGTCCTTAATTTAAATTTTGTTGGAAATTATGAAAAGAAACCTTGCATAAAATTGTATCTTAGAGCATTATCATCAAATGTCTTGGCATTTAGTAGTTGAACAATGAATAGAGTCTTTAAAAATAATATTTTCATTGATAATCCTTGTATATTTTAAGCACACAATTAAAGCAATGCTATTAAAGGAGGAAAGTTGTAACTAAACATTGATTACTATCTATTCATCAATAATTATGGTTTTGAATGAATCTATGCTCCAACAACCCTCTAATATGTAGATAATATTGATGGCCTTCTCAAAAATCATTTATGTGCTTGATGCTTATGTTTTTTTCCTAAAGAAAGGGCTTGGAAACCCATGCTTGATTAGGTATAGCCCCAAGGATGACTTCAGCAACAAGATCTCAACCAAAGGGAATAAGGCAATGATAAAGAGGCCAAACCAATCTATCATCTTATGGCGGGGTCTATCTGGATTCCTTCACACTCAACATTTCTTCACCTCCATTCAATGGGATGGATAGAAAAGGGGGGATAGATAGGGAGAGGATATTAAGAAGGAAGACTTTTTGTAATGACCATAGTGCATTTCATTTGAAATTCATAACCAACATGCCAATAGCCACATTGCCACTGAATCGATAATTATATTGTTTATAAAATCATGATATTCAAAAGCCTTTAAAGCTAATAGTATGAAAGGTATTGTATATAGGAAGAGAGAACATTTAATGTTAGAAAAGTAATGCTAGAGTTAGTTCTAATATTACTTTACTTAAGAATCATATGAAACAATTATATGATTTTAATTTATGAAATTAGTGAAAAATGTGAAGCATTGCCTTAGGAAGAGGTCAAATAAGACCTCAAATATAAAACTTAGATTTAAAAATGAAATTCTAGTGAAAAAAGTGTCTTAGTTTCCTCAAACTTAATTTTGAAACAAAGAAAGACCATCAATTTCCATGTGAGAATAATAAGAGAATGCAAGACTAATTACTATAGTCGTTGCCACTTGAAAGGAAAAAATCATTTAAGTAAATTTCACCCAAATGAGCTAGCATTAAATATATAACAAATGTTATGGAGGAGGTATGGTTTTTTACTTTACTCTTTTTCTTTCTTTTCACCTTAAAGTGTGTCCTTACTAACTTTGAACATGACCACACATAAAAATAAATGATTCTTTTGAAACTTTATGATAATAAGGTTAGATTTTAGTTAACTTGCCTAAAAAATGCAATTTTTCATTTCTATGTCTACTTTGTTTAGGTTGCAAAAAATGCATATGCGAAAGAAAAAAACAAGAACACTATTTTACACTATGTTTCTTATTTGCACTAACACATGTCAAAGAATATATGTAGATTAGAAAGAATACAAAATATAGAATAAAAATAGTAACTCTAAAATATTTAAATTTTAAAAATAAAATAAAATGGCATAATCAAAATTTATATCTCATGATCTAACAAAATATGGTCATATCTTAGGTATGTAAAAACCTTTTTGAGTAAAATGAAAAGTGTTCCCAGGTGAAAATATCTTATGATCTAACAAAAATGATCATATCTTAGGTATGTAAAAACCTTTTTGAGTAAAACTAAAAGTGTTTCCCAGTGAAAATAATGCGAAATAACTTAGAAATGTTTTATGCAAACGATAATACAAGTTTGAGAACTCAAATAACAATAAGAGTAGGTTTTCAAATAAAGTCTAATACCATGTTCAACAAAATAGATTATTTCCACATAAAATTGACACTTTAAACAATCATTTATATAACTAGATGAAAATTCAATACAATTAAATTTTGACCTTATTAAAACCATTATAAACAAAAACAATCCATGCTCTTAGCCAACACAATTGCTCGAGACAATATATTAATATAAAAGGAGAAATTGTGCATATCATTACCAAATTATCTTTTATACAATTTAAATAGAGATTATAGATCAACTAGGTATTAATCCACAAATCAGTAACCATTAGTGGAGGGGAATTTGATTGTCGTTGAATCACTTTGTCTAAACCATATCAAGTAAGTCCTAAATGGTTAAGTATCCTAATACATTCCATTTATAGAAAAAATGATTTTTTTTGGTTGATGATGAATCATTCTCTTACTTAAATCAAAGTTATTCTCAATACTGAATGGAATGGAAGGGTGTAACCTACAATTACTTTTACTATTAATGCTTCCCATAAAATTTAAACCCAATACGTATTAAAAATTTGAATATGATGTCTTTAGGGCTTGGTCTAACGGTACATGTCTCACACTAGAAAACATCTCATACTAGAAAGTGTTTGCTGAACAATATTGGAACCCCAACTAAATTCAAAACTGGATTAACTAACCTAGTATGATTATGAATGGTTACATTAGACTCGGGTATAAGAAAAATTCTTATACCCAACTCAACTCAACCCTAAACCTCCTCCTCAATGTAATATATCTATCAATTATTTTATATATACATATAAACCAATAAACAACTCGTTTACACATCATGTGTTAAAAAAGTATTTCACTATATACATACCCATTCTAAGTAGATACCGGTGAGCAATTTGACTTCCCGTTCAATAGAGTTTGACTTTCCATTAAATAGAGTTTAACGATTTAGAAAATTTTCAGTCTTTCATTCAAATTATGAAGATTGGCCCAAGAGAGGTGAAGCCGTAAAATTTGGTGGGTGGGTCTGAAGATTGGCCCAAAAGAGGTGAAGCCGTAAAATTTGGTGGGTGGGTTTGAAGATTGCTAAGGTGAAACCTTAAAATTTGGCGGAGGGGTCTGTTTTAAAAAACATTCCAACCTGGTTAGTAAATTTGAATTTTTTTTGGAATTACCATGTTATATAATAATAGAGAACGGCCAAGTCACTGCTTAGTTGGCCAATAACGTCTATGCAAAGACCATCCAATGGCGTTTAACTGTTTTCTGATATGCTCGAAGGCAGTGCACTTGGCAGTAGTGCAGTTTAATGATACAGGTATTAGTCATCAATAACCTACTTGGCCTGTCAGAGATTCCAGGCGACTGGTGCGTGATCGCAAGCATTATCATCATGCGATAATAAGAAATTCGCAAAGATAAATTTCATAGTGATCCGTCACCTGCCATACCATGGAAGGTGCCTCGTGGCATTATTCACAACAGCGACGTGCGGTGGCATTATCCTGAGTTTGATTCTTAGTTCTAGGCGGGTTCTCGGACCTGCTCTCCCGGTTGGTATATAAGAGGAAACCAGTCAGACCACGCTATAATCAATAGCGACTACGAAATTCAGCGGGCGTTGTTTGGTTTTATTTTGTAACATTTAGGGTTTTGTTTGGGACTGCCATTTAGGGTTTAGCAGGATGGGCCATTTAAGGATAGCACTTGGCAGCTTCGATGATGCGTTCAAGTTTGATGCGTTGAGGACATATCTTGCAGAGTTTATTTCCACTCTGCTCTTTGTATTTGCCGGTGTCGGATCTGTTGTGGCGTACGGTTCGTTCTATTGTTCAATTCTTTGATGGGATTAATTATATTATGTTTTCCAGATTGTCTTTCCAGGTTAATCACATTATCAAATTATTTTGGGATGTTTCCATGTTTTACTGTAACTTGCGACGCGATGATGATTGCATGAATGCAGAGAAACTGACTTCCGATGCATCTCTCAACCCGGCGGGGCTGGTCGGGGTGGCGTTGGCTCACGCCCTCGCGCTCTTTGTGGCGGTCTCCATCGCGACTAACATTTCCGGTGGTCATGTCAACCCGGCGGTCACTTTTGGGCTTGCCGTAGGTGGCCAAATCACGGTCCTCCGCGGCCTTTTCTACTGGATCGCTCAGTTCCTCGGCGCGATCGTTGCCTCTTTCCTTTTGAAGTTCACCACCGGTGGTTTGGTAAGCCACAGAAGAGATGTTATGCCATATTAAGTTCGATACTGAGCAACACTAGTAATAATGATGTTGACGTTTCCTGTTTGCAAACCAGAGCACACCCCGTCACACTATTAGTGATGTTGACGTTTCTTGTTTGCAAAGCAGAGCACACCCTCCGTCCCCCCCTTACACTAACAGTGATGTTGACGTTTCTTGTTTGCAAAGCAGAGCACACCCCCTCACAACGTTGCTCCAGGCGTAAGCGTCATTGAGGGTGTGGTGTTCGAGATCGTTATCACATTTGGTCTCGTTTACACTGTCTACGCCACCGCGGCCGACCCGAAGAAGGGCGACCTGGGCACCATTGCTCCCATCGCCATTGGCTTCATCGTGGGGGCCAACATCCTGGCCGCCGGCCCCTTCTCCGGCGGCTCCATGAACCCCGCCCGCTCCTTTGGCCCTGCCGTTGCGAGCGTAGACTTCACCAACAACTGGGTGTACTGGGTAGGCCCCCTGATCGGAGGCGGCCTCGCCGGTCTCGTCTATGCAGGCATCTTCATTAGCGACGAGTCACGCGTCCCCCATGTGCCGCTCCCCGTTTCCGACTTCTGAGATGAAAATGGAGCAGAGGAAGACGAAGAGTTCATAATCATATCAATATGCAGATTTGATCCTGAACTTTAAAGTTTAATCCAGGATGGGCCACGACAGTTCGTGGAATTGTCTATTTTCTGTCATTTTGTTTCGACCAATCGAATGTGTTTCATCATGCAGAACTGCATCTGCGGCAGATTGTTTTCCTCTCTCCAATTCTCCATTCCATATCATTTCGCATGTAAGCACACAGGCGAAAGAGGGGCATTGATTCTCAATAAATCAATTATGTTATACGAGCTTGGTAAAATAATTTGTTATTTAAAGATGTAAAATTTTAATGTTATAAAAAGTATTGGAGTGTTGATGTAAGCGAGGCTCGTAAATATTTATTAATTTAACGAGTTAAGATTTAATGTTAAAAAGTATATGAGTGTTGATTTATTATTTTAAATGGTTAAGGTTTATTAATAATATTTTTAAATTTTATTACAAAAGTATAGAAATATTTTAATAGGGATAATATATCAAAGTGGTGTATGAGTCTCTTTTGTTTATGGGGTAAAAGACTTAAAATTACAAAATAATTTGATTGCTAAAATATATGGAGGTGTCTTTTGGGTAGAGCTTGAATAGTAAGGAAAATTGTTTGTGACCCTCCCCACCTAGGTTCAATGCTCATGACATGTTGGTTGGTTGTGAGAAGATTCAAAGAGTAGGCAATACTTAGGCCCTTTCTGATAAAGCTCAAAGGGTAGGCAACCCCTAGGTTAGAGTTTCCTCCCTCTAAATGGGTTTCGGGACATTCTGTCTCTTGTTAAGTCATAAGCTATTACCCCTAGGCTAGAGCTTCCTCCCTTATGAGTAACAAAATATTTTGTGATCCTCCCCACTCGGGTTGAATCCTCGGGACATGTTGCCTAGTTTTGAGAAGGCTTGAATGTTGGAAAGGCAGAGGAGGAAAGGCAAAAAAATACCACAAAATTCACACATAATAACACGAGCTGCAACTCTTCTATTGATCACACAAACTTGATTCTACTTGACTTGGTTACAATGAACCTGATGAAGGGTGTTTAAACTTTTTCGACTAGCGACTCGCCTAAAATAACTCAACATGCAAACACACACTAAATTCGACTTTACCCAAAATAAGACTTAACTCAAAATAAGACTTCACTCGACTTGACTCAAACATAACCAAACCAACTCTTACATGCAGGAGTAATTACAATTTCCAACACCTCCCCTTAATTACAATTGTATGACTCAACATAATTCAGAACATCACTTAACTATTCCTGTTAGGCTTACAATAGGAATTGACTCAATCATCACGCAAACATGCTTCTTGGTTTATGTCTCAGCTAGGCTTACAATGACTCAAAACTTTTACAATTTTGTGTTTTATTTTTCTCTTCTTCCAAATTTTATATCCTAGAAATTGCTTCATTCTCTGTTGTGTATTCTTGTTATAGGCTCCATATTTCTTTACTTGTTGTTGTTGCAATTTTTTTAACTTTTCTTGTATTTGTTCTCAATCTGTCTTTTACAACTTCCTCTTCAACAATTTAGTCAACCATGGACTACTGCCACAACTCTTTATCTTCAAATTGTCTTCTTTGTCTTACTTCATGTGCTTCATATACATGACTTTCTTTCTGCCATATTTGATAACAATATTTGATCTCTTCTGAATCCATTGTTGAAATATTGTTTCAAAGCTTTCATCTTTGTCTTCAAAAAAACCCATCTCTTTCTCTTCACCTCCATCATCATGTACCGTTTTCTTTTACCTGCAATCTTTGTCTTCATCTTCTCTTTCAATTGTACTACTAAGTTGTTTACCTACACACTCAAAATCAATGTTAAAAACATCTTCATTATACTCTACAGTGAGAGATTTATTCTCTTCCTCTTCTTTCTCCACCTTATCTTTCACTTCTTTACCAATATCTATTGTTGCAAACATCTTGTATTCCACTTGGATTTTAGACACAAGTGGGCTTCTCTCGCCAAATAACAACATATCAATAAGATCTTTTTGTTGCATCATGTGAAACCACTTGTCACCAATTAATGGTTCTTTATTAAATTTAACATCA
The DNA here is from genome assembly GCA_000404065.3 of Pinus taeda. Lineage (NCBI taxonomy): Eukaryota > Viridiplantae > Streptophyta > Pinopsida > Pinales > Pinaceae > Pinus > Pinus taeda. The sequence continues at coordinate 122,398 of APFE030673542.1, read as the reverse complement.
ACATAATTTTCATCCACTCTATTGTGGGATATTTGAGCATGCATGTGCTCATTAATAATTTCAACTTCACCAAATTCATTAGTTGCAGTTGGATTCACCAATACACATCTCACTTTGCAATTACCATCCACATGTATTTGTCACAATGGGATTCACCATCATCTTCTCCTTCCATGTTACAGTGGAGTCCTTGAGAATTTATATGATTTTGCTATGCTTCGCACACAAGCTTCAACTTCTCTCTCTACAATCTTTGTTGCATCTTCTTCATCCATATGCATGTATGCATAATGGGTTTCACTTTTATATTCTTCACAATTATCATCCAATTTTGAGTGGGGGATTCTCCAATCTGTATTGTCCTCTCAAAGTCTTTCTCATATACTCTCAGACCTGTGACTGACTCAACAAATTGTGACACATCTTGTTGCTGCATGTCACTCCCCTTGCACCAAATTCTTCTTCCAAGATTTTCCACGCTTCCTTGGAAATTATAGCTTTTGCTACCATGCACAAAAACTTCTCATTCAATCCCTGTCTTATAAAATCTAGTGCTAAAAAATCTCATACTTCATCATATGGGTTATTAGACTCATATCCAATTAACTTTTTAGCTCGAAAAAAAGTTAGCATTTTGATAACTCAATGATCAAAATATTTACTAGTAAACCTAGGAGGTGGTAGAAAACCAAAGATATACCAATCAACCTTGATTACTTCTTTGTCTTCTTCTAGACTTCTGAGTTCCTCAATTGTGGCTTGAACCTCTCTAAACATGGTAATGACTCTTCTTTTTTATTCATTTTCTTAATCTTTTTTAATTGCGCTTTGCAACCCATTGTTGTTGTCTTTCCTCCGTCTTATATTTACTTTCTTGATTGCATGAAGCTATC